>VUQK01001825.1:1490-21430 GCA_015106715.1 Bujurquina vittata
GAGATGAGCTGGAGGTCGACAAGAGTAATCTTGGAGGTATCCTTCAGGTCGTACCTGCCAGAGTTTAAAAGTTGAAGTCTGTCTGTTTAACTTTTAATGCTTTAATCTCTCTTGTTTGAATATGAAATTGTCCTGTAATAGTGGTTGGTTCATACCAGTTTCCATGGTCTATGTACTGCCGAAGAAGCTCCAGAGGAGGCTGTGCTCCAAACTGTTCCAGCGCAGGCATGTTCATGTCATCGACAAAGATGATACACTTTTTTCCAATCGGAGGTCCAAAAACACCCTTCTTTCTCTTATCCAACCTGGACATGATGATATTCTGCATAATGTAACAAAAAGAATAAATTAAAGACAATTTAATGAAGACTCCACATAATAATAATAACGTGGTCTCGTCAAAGGGACATTATTTCATATATGTCTCATTAAATGCTGACCTGAGTCTGGTTTGCACTTGTGCGTGCTGAAAAGTTGATGAAGAAAGGCAGGTAGCAGTCTTTGTCCAGATTATTCATCAGTTTTTCCTTCACATACACTGACTTTCCAGTTCCAGTAGGACCCACAAACAGGGAAGGGCTTAGAAGCAAAACAAAACAAACCACCAATTGTAAAAATGTATAATGTTTGGTTGAATGAACAGAAATACGGGTTAAATACTATTATTTTGTTGCTAAAGCTGCAAACATTAAAAAAAACAAAAAAACAATATTGACAAATCCTGAATACTGACAATCCGTAGCTGATGCAAAGATCCATCAAGTAGGTGTAGCGAACTGTGTCTATGGTGGGCACAATGATCTCTTGCACTCTGGTGTTTTTGTCCCCCAGGTTGATATTTTTAATGGTCTCATTCCAGTGAACCCATTTGCCTTTCCCTTTAAACTGGAAATGAAAGATTACATTGTGATTTTTTGGTATAACCCAAGCAAAAGTCTTCTGAGTGACAATTATACAATACCTCATAGAAATAGTCATACACCAGCCCCTTCTCTTCCATTGGACACTCCCATTTTCCCACTGTTTCAGGGATCGGATGTTCTTTTGATTGTCCTAAAACCATCACCCTGAAGAAGTTGCTAAATTTCTCTCTGCTGTCTGTGTCACAGCTGCCACCTACAGACCAGACGAGGGAGAACGCAAAGGCTGCCTGCAAACAAAAAGTAAAAGAAGCACTGGAAATTGCAAATACTAAAACACAATAAATGTCTGCATGGAGGTGCAATGTTTGCAAGGTGTATATCAAAACAAATATTTTAAATAATTAGGTTCAAAATCATTTCAAATTCTAAAAGGTTTAGTCCTTTTTACCATTATCCAGCAGCGAATATTTTTATCACTTGGACCCATCTTCACCGGATTAGAGAGAAGCATCTCAAAAAGTCGGCACAAAGACACCACAGTGTTGCCGTTGCTGGTGGAAACAACTTCCTGTAAAGCAAACCAAAATCTAGCATAACAAAGCATTCATATTTTAGAAATACTGTAAATATATGTAAACTTTCTGGATTCTGGGGCCACTTACTCTGCAATGTTTTCGAAGCATTGTGAAGGCAGGTGGCAAGAGCCAGTTGAAGAGCTCCAGTAACAAGGAGCGATTGGCTGGGGTCTGAAGATCATCAGGAAGAGTGTTCATCCAGGAGATCACCAAGGGCTTCCAGCCCAACTCAGATGGCTCCATGTAGATCATACCACATCGACTGACTGTGGCTGGCTGCAGTGTGAGAAAATAACCAAAAATATATGTTCTGACAATCAAGCTACAGTAATGATGCAGCAACAGTCTTATCAAGCACTTTTAAAAAACATATTTTCATCAGTAAAAGAAAAGATGACCAATTTGCAAATTAACTAGCAACTTTGACATGTTAAGGTAGGATTAGCAAATAAATCCTTTTATTAGCATTTAACTCACAGAGGCCTGTGACAAATCCATTGCTTCAAAAATCAAACTCATCTGATTGGACATCTGAATGATCTCACCACTCATCAGGCACAACTGTTGAGGAACAGTAAGGCAAAAAAAGAAAAAGAAACATGTGAAAAATACATAAATGAAATATTATACATGAAATGTTTTTTGACTTTGCCTTTATGTACCTTTTTGTTGTCATCCAGCACAGTGTTCATGCTCTCAATCCACAGTGTATCTATCGGACCATCAAACACCACCCATTTACGGTCAGGAGTGTCGGTCCAAGCAAACTCACGAAATGTGTTAGCCACAATCCCATCTGTCCACTAAAAATGGGGAAAGGGTGGGGGGCGGGGGGTGAAGAGGATGGATAGGCCATCTTTTGCTCCAGGTCTATGTTAACACTGTAAATACACTGAGCTTTTATTTATCTGTAAAACAAAAGATCCAATGCACAGGCTTACCTCATGAGAAACTAGGTCAAACTGTCCAAACAGCTGTCCCATGGTAATGGATTTTGGGTTTAATGTCATAAAAATGACTTTCTCCTCCTGACCATACCCTCTCTCATTCATGAGAGTCAGAGTGTCAGCTAAAACATGTAGCACTTTGGTCTTTCCGGCAAAGGGCTCTCCCACCAGCATGAATCTTGAAAACATTATAAAGCAATATAGTGTTTCACATACAGTACTCACCCATTCACATGAATTCACATATCCCAAGTATGCAAAAGGCTAGCAGGATGGAAACTGAAACATATAACATACCCATGCCTAACTATCATCATCTCATAGGTCTGGATCATCTTTTGAATGAAAACCTCAGTTGGCTGGACATTGTGATTTTTACAGCATTCTTCAGCAGCTTCTAGAAACAACTGATAAAGATAACAAAAAACAGACAGACTATAACATACATGACCACACACATAAAGGGGTTTGTTGAGGTTTAAGTAACACTGACCTGATAGTCAGCCTCAGGAAGGGAAATGCCTGGGAACAAATCACTGGTGATTCCATTGAACAGTGGAATGTCATGGGAGAGAAACTTGGGCACATTAACATCCTTTATGGATCTCAGGAGCTGAATGTTACAACATGAATAAGAAATTGAATGAAAAAGGTGGCACTAAAGTTCACAATCACGACACAAAGTGTAGACTGATGTTTAGTGAATGTGCACAAATACCAGAATGTCTTCATTCTCCTCGGGATACTTGAGTTTGAGGTTCCCTGCAGCTACGAGGACAGCTTTGACAGCCCTCATGCCGTAATCATAATGGAACTGAGAGGAGAGCTGCTCTGAGCAAAGCCGATAGGTCATCACAATCTTCACTGAAAGAGGTTTGGCATTGAGGAAGCCATATGAGTACAGCGATATCTCTGCTATAAGTGCGTAGTTGGGGACCATCATGGCCACTGTGCGGAACAACACCTGCACAAAGAAAATATTTTCTAAAATGTTCGACAGTAACATACATTTTACAAATCATGTTAGATTATACTTAGGGGATGTGAAGCACAAAATGTGTAATTTCAAACAGAAAAGTTAAAAAAACAAACATATATTCATAAATGACAGTGTAAATAAATGTGATTAAATATTTTCTTCTGGTAAAAGACCTTGAGGTTGTCTGGGAGTTCTGACCGTCCTGCATAGCCAGGATTCATTGTTATAGACACAAAGCAGTTGGGATTGAGCTTAAGCATGGTCCCTTCAAAGTCGAAGTACTCCAGCTTTTGCTGAATGGCCCTTTGGATACAGAGAACCTGTTGGGCCACTACAGACAGCACCTCCAGCTCAATGCGGTTGAATTCATCGAAGCAGGCCCACGCACCAGATGAAGCCAGACCTTTAAAAAACTGTAAGAAATTACATGTTAACAAACTATATTTTGAATGTATACTTTTTTGAAAAAGCACTAAAATGGAAAATTTCCAACTCGTGGATGTTTACTTTTCCCATAGCGAGATAATCCAGTCCATCAGAACAGTTAAAGACGACACACTGCACAGCAAGTGCTTTAGCCAAATCCTTAGTGGTCTCTGTCTTTCCTGTTCCAGCTGGACCCTCTGGTGCACCACCCAAATTCATGTGGAAAGCACCAATCTAAAAAAGGAGGATTTTGGAATTGAGTGTTAAATATTTTGTCACCTACTGTTATTGCAGCAAAAGAAAGTGACTAGCATGCACATTCATGTTCATGTTCAAATTTGTATTTATTTATTTATTTTACCAAGGTTCGGTAGCATCTGTCAGTGAGGGGAGTGATGACCAGGCGTGGCGAGTTCCCTAGATACTCATACGCATACTTAACATCACAGTTGATTATGCGAACACGAACATTATCACTACTCCAGTAATAACGAAGCTGGGCTAGCCACTGAAAGTCAGTTTCATGTGACACACCTATCAAAAATTGAGAAAACATTTTCATCTGGGTGCATTTTCTCTGTACTTTGCAAATGTTATATAACAATACGTAATATTAATACACTTATTTTTTGCCTTGCAGTACCTTTCTCAATAAGCTCCATGACTACATCCCTGGCATGGACATCAATTGTGACCAGTGCTCCCAAAGTAATCCGTGTTTGCTTGGCAAGATTTCCTCTCACCAGCTCTACAATGTCATTCAGCTGACTCTGAAGTTTCTGATAGTAGTTCGTTAAACCCTGCAGTGAACAGGCCAGGTCCTATTTTAGTTTCTTGATACTTTTAAGGTGTCTCGTTCATTAGAAGAGATATTCAGGTCAATTGATCAAGAGTGGTCAGTGCTTTGTTAGAAACTTAGAAAAACCCACATTAGGCTGATCTCTGATAGCCTTGTGAACCTCCAATGTCCAGAAAATCTGTGAGGTACAAAGTACCACTTGCCCAGGCCACTCCTTGACCCACTGGCTCCGTGCAGTCTCAGCATATGCCTGCCAAAGACACCCACATATAGTAACTTATCTGTCACTGATTCATATTCATGCACTGGATCATACACACATGGCAGCAGTGTAATTAACAAACCAGAGTACATGTAAAATTTGATATGAAGAACAGTGATCTCACCACCCTGGACCGGGCTATTACATCTCTGACACTGCGAAGCATCACGTCCTCCACCTGAACCAGCCACTTCTCCACAGCACCTTTGGCTTCAGACGTGGAGACGTGCTGGGTGAGCTGAACACGCTCCCCTTCACTGCTATACATGGCCTGGGCAAGGACATTTTGCAGTTTAATCAACAGGTTATTCATCCACTCTTTCATATAACAAAAACAACACTTGTGACAGCCTTGCCTGGATATCCAAATTGGGCAGAAAGTCCAGTTTGGAAATACCCTCAAAGCACTTCTTCAGATGCGGCTGCACTCGCAGTGGGTCTTTGGTCTCAGACAGAATCTCCAGCATTTCATCATTTGACAAGAAGAAGAATCTGGCATCAGGGTTAGCATAAATTATCTAAATCTGTGATAGCATGCAAGACCTGCACAAATATAAAAACTGCAAAATCTTTATTTTTACCGAGGAAAAAAGAGACGTTTCTTCTCCAGATATGTGTTCAAGCCTTTCATAATGCTATCAAGGAGATTGTTGGAATCTTGCAGTCTCTCTAGCAAACCAGGCAGTGAGGTTGCTGGCAGAATCTATGTTTACAAATCATCCGGTGAATCAAACAGAATAATAATTTTAGATTTTCTTGCTGTAAATGTAAAAAAAAACATTTACCTTCGGGTTCTTAACACAGTGCCTCATGACCTCTTTCCAGTTTCTGTCAACAGTTTGAAAAAGTCTCCCCTCTTCTGGAATCTGCTGCATGATGTCCTGAGAGGAAAAGATGGGCTCCAGGTAAAGCCACTGGGCCTGTACTTTCAGCCACTCATCTATGGTTTCCTGGATATGAAGCAGATGCTCCTCCCATGCCTAAGATCACACAACAAATGGTTAAAAAACCCTCTATATAGGCAAAGTTATAAAGTATTCACAACTGGCAAAATTAGTTTGTAAATTCAGCCTATATTTGTTTTGAAAATCTAAAACCTAATAATAACCTTAATTTCTTTTTCAAAAGGCTTAATGAAAGGTGAGCCCCTCATAGTCTGAGTCTTCACAATCTGGTCATCTAGCATTGTCTGAATGTCATCTAAGGCAGCCAAGATGGACACGCCGGTCTCCCTGTAAGCCTGATGGTGAAAGGAGACACTGTCCCAAACATTAACCATGGTCTGCATGGCCTTCTCCAGGGAAAACTCCTGTAGAGAGAGACAGCGTGGGCATATAACATTTAAAACAAATGCTTGGGTACAACCTTTAGAAACAAATGCAAATTTTCACTCATCTCACTTTACTAGCAGCAGCACTGATGGACTCGAACTCTTCCAGGTAAGGAGTCAGGTTTTGCTTGAGAACTTTCCATAGTGTGGTACCGGAGTCGGGTGTGAGGTCATACCCAACTATCTGTGACATCTGGTCCCAGTGGCGGGCTCTAAGGCCAGGGTTACACAAGATGGACACCAGGGGGACATGGTTCTGTTGACACAAACACATTCCTCCTAATGGGTTAGCACAAAAAACAATACTTCATTCACGGTCACTTTTAAAATGACGGTTGCTTAGAATACCTTGAACTTTTTGACCTGCTCCATTACAGTGGAACACAAACTGACTGTTGGGTTTTCTTCCTTTGATAGATCGTCCTCAGCAGGGTGTCGCCTCTTCTTCTCAGGGGACATCTCCATCTCTTGCACAGCCTTAATCTTTTTCTGTTGGAAAAACTTGAACATCTTGAAGATCTCCCTATAGAATTCATCCAGCTTTACTTCCATTGTCTCACCATTAAGGTCCTGGAAGGAGCCATCCATCCACCTAGGCACAAAGAAGACAAAAGGTTATCAGCATTTTTTTTTTTTAAAAAAAAAGATCAGAAACACAACATGCATCAAATGGAAATCTCACCTGCTCTCTGTGCGTTGCCAGTTCAGAACAAATCCAAACAGCTTCTGATATGGTTCAATATTCTCTTTAATGACCTCAACTTGTGGGTAGGATGTTAAGTCACACTTGTAGAAGGCCTCCTCTGAGTTAATCAGGGCAATAGCCTCCTCAGCCTCATGGAGACCTTTTTGAACCGTTCGGACATCTGCAACATACTGTTAAAAAATATTAGTTATGTGGCATACTTACTGCTGCTACTAACTGGATAATATAATTTTATTGCTGATGTGTAACAAATATGTCAAAATGACATGGAATTCAGGCCTATGCCCAGACTATAATGTCATATCACTTTTTGTGTCATACTGTTATAAATCTGTCAGGCATGCACAGTGACTTCCTGGAGCTTGGATATGATCATAGCCACATTTTCATTTTGGACAGACTGTCTCTTAAGCTAAGATACACAGCCTCAGGCTCCAGCATCATCGTTACAGCCTATTTTCGATGCAGTGGGTGTGTCAGTCTTTCTCTCCAGCCTTACGAGCCACAGTTCAGTGCAGATGGCACTACGTAGCAATTAGGCCAGAGTACTTAAGGACACAGAGCCTTTGTGTTATAACTTGTGAGTTGCGTGTCTGTGGAACGTAATAAGCATATTTACTGTACAGATGGGACACGGGTATAAGCACATGGATTTCCTTAAACAAAAAGAAAAAAAAGAAACTATTGATTAAATGTAATGTGAAATCTGAGTGACACTTTACCTGCTGCATCATGTTGAGCTTAGAGCAAAGTGGAAACTCCTCAATTGCGCGTTGCAGCTTTTCCAGCTGTACCAGTAATTTTTCTTTTTTGGCAACCAACTCATTCTCTCCTTTCTGCTTGGCCTTCTCCATCACCTGGAAAAGAATAGAGCTGTCCAGAATCAGATTATTCATTAAAAAAAACAAACAGCCATGGTAGATTGAATTAAGCAGGCACAAGACATTACCTCATCACTGAGTTCAAAAATATGAAGGACGTTTTGTGGCCAGAGAAAAACTGTTGAATTAAGCTCCAGGTCCTCTGGTTCAATGATGCAGGCTTCCAAGAGGTAGGTAAGTCTGTAGCATGCTTCCTGTCAAAGCAAGACACCAAATCAGCTTAGAGTTGATGTAAGATAGGTTAGTATGCTTTTATAGACAAGAAGAAGCAGTCACTGGGTTATTTACCTTAATCTTTTCATTAAGATGCGCAAGACCCTCGGTCTTAGCTACACGCACAAAGTTAAGAATCTCCGCCATGTCTTCTGTATTCTGCGGAACTTTCAAAGCTTTCTTTCTGATGTTTTCAAATTCCGAGCAAATCCTTTGCACAGACACATACAAACATTTAAGCATTAAAATGTGAGCATTTTAAACACAGAAAGCCATTTGTTTAGTTTTTGTTTTTAAGAACTGACTTACTCTAGATTTTGCTCACGGTGTCTGGAGACCATTTTCTTCAGAAGCATTTCGGCATAGGCTTTGGCTTTGTTGGCAAGCCCTTGGTTCAGCTCTTCACAGTCCAGATGGACCATTGTGAAGTGGGCTTTTGAAGGGAGGCTCATAATCTCCTTTGACAGAGCACGGAACTTCTCCACTTGCTTTAATAAGCAGCAAGATTACACAATAGCAGTCACCAGAAAACAAGGTAAAATAAGCCAAGTAAAAGAATTTGAATTCATATTTATGATTTGCTACCTTAGTGTACTCATCAAAAGAGTGCTCCTCTTCCATAAATGTCTCTGCTTGAGCCTGTGCAGTTCCATTAACCAGCCAGTCATAACTGTCAACTACAAAATAAACCATAAAATTCAGCACCAAACTGAAAGAATATTACTGGAGTGACTATTGGAAATGACTAGATTATGGCACATCACCATAGTTCTGGAAATATTTCTCAGGTTCCTCAAGATTTTTGCGCAGATTATTCTTCATGGTGGCCAGAGCCCAAGCATGGATCTGATCAGCCACCTTAGCATCCACAAATGAAGATTTGGTTTGTGCAAGCCATGACTGGACAGTCTGTACTTTCTGCAAAATTATGTCATAATTATCATTACCAGCTCAAAATATATATTTAATTTTTTTTTAAAAAATATTATGCCATGAAGTGATAGCCTCACCTGCAAGCTGTTTGTTATGGCATTCAGAATCTCAAGAACAGCAGCTTCCAGATCTTGAGAGGTGGGGTAAATTTCCATCTTTTCATCATCAAAGGTTAAAGCCATCCGAAAGATGGGCAAGCAGTGGTGAATGCTTGGATCAAATACACTGACAAACTCCTCAACACTTGCATGAAGAAGCAATTTCAGCTAAGAATTTACAGGGGAAAAAACAAGCATGAGATTACCTGTGCAATTAAGAAATAAATCTTCACACTCCCACACATATATTTAATTTAAAAAATGTTTAATTAGAAAAAGCAAAATTTGTTTTGACATATTTATTTAAAGAACTAAAGCAATCAGACCTCAATTAACAAGTACTATGAGACTATTGCCTACAGCCTTCCTTGACTAATTAATTATTTAAATAAGCAGCTATAAACACAAATCTTGACAAGTTTCAACTGTCAGTTTGTATTTATGTCTCTGACAACTTTAGCTTGCTAAAAACACACTTTAAGACACAGCATGATTAATATACTTTAATGCTGCTTCTGATTTTGATGAGTATGAGTAAAATAAATTGAAATTGATGTAAATGACACTGAAATGGCTCTTATGACACATTTGAGGTCAAAATTAAGTGGGAATTGTCTGACCTGATTGGAAATGAGGGTGGAAGCACAGTTGTAAAAGGAATCAAGTTTCTCCTCTTTAACTCCCTTCAGAGTTTTTTTCTTTGTTAATAAGTTGATGACTTTGGGAAACCAGGTGCTCATGATGCTATCTTCTGTCCTCTTACATGCCACAGCCATTTTATTCTGTAGGCTCTTACAATCCACAGGCCCTGAAGCTCTATACCAACAGAAGCCAAAATAAAATCAAACAGGAGTAACTCTTTATCGCGACAGCTCAGATTTGTTTCTTTGGCTTCGTGGTCTCTTTCCTCACCTGAATGCTGAAAGCTCAACTAGAACCAGTGAGGAAAATGTTGTGTTTCCAACATACAACAGAGTCTGCATTACAGGATGAAGAATGTGCAAGTTTGCCTTTATCATCCTGCGCCTTCTGATGAAAGTATCATGCCATGGATGGGACAAATTGAGAATTCTGCAAATGATCAAAAACAACAAAACAAAAAACAGATCAATTATCATTTAGTTATTATATCCAAATTGTTTGTGCACACTGGGGACTCACTTTGGCTGTGTGGCTCTCTGTTTTACTGAGCTCAAGCCTTCTGTCTGTGGATCCTTTAATACTCTGCCCACTACAGGAGATCAGAAAATAGCACAGTGACACATGGATAGCTGATTAGTTTAAGACATTTCAGATGTTCCCATTTTTATCAGTTACAGAAAGGAAGTGATTGATTGGCGTCAAATTTATTCTGAAGTATGACAATGTCCATAAAACATTCAAACTGAGTCATAAAAACCTACAAGTGTTTTCAAGTCTTTAGTTTTAATGCCAACACTTTTGCTGGGCATTTTACATTCCCACAACATAAGGAACTGGTATAACCTGTGAACTTTACAATCCCATTAAGGAAATTGTCGCTGACTTCCTCGCAGAGCTCCTGTAGTAGTTTTTTTGTCTTAGGGCTCCCTCTCAGTTTTGCAGGGACTCGATCTACAATCGAGTCAAGCCACTGCTGCTGAACTGGTGAAAATTTGCGCCTCTCTACACACTGTTTCAGGAAGCTGTAATTCATCTGTAAAAGTACCAAAAAGACACAGGAAAGGTGATACAGATGCAAATAGGGTCTGTTCGTGTCAAATTTAAAACCAACAAGTGCACATACCCTTTCCTTTCGCTGCTCACTAAGCATCTGTAAAGTATGTGTTGAAATAAGCGTCATCATTTTGGAAAATATTTCTATGTTAGCTTATGCTTGTATTAATGTTTGCAGAAAAATACACATGTCATACAGAAGGTGAAAGCTGTGGCTCTGGGGTCGGGCTGCGGACAGCTCTCCTCGCTTTACTCTGTCTGTAATCCTCCATTGCTTTAGACAGCCTGCAAAAATGCAACCAACAAACTGTCACAATGCAGGAAACCAAACAACCAATACGATAAATAACTACCTAAGTTATATGGACTATTTTAACACGGGAAAAATATAGCTGAGGACATACAGGATCCTCTGGCATTCTTTAAATTGCACTGTACTCCTTCTGTGTCTCAGCAGCTTCGTGGGGACGGCTATCTTCTCCGCTATTTCCTTCTTCTCAGCTGCAATTTGATCGACTTCACTCTGCTGTTGCGTCCCTTCAACAGGGGGCACCGGAAACTTGGGCATGCTTTCCCACGGCGTGTCTTTGAAAACGAGTAGTTATGTCTATAACTTCTGTTCCCTGAAGGAGAGAAACGAGGTACAACACATTTAGTATGGGATATCACGCCCTCACGTGTCCTGATGAAGACACCTGTATTCACGCCTTTAAAGCAGGTGACTTGTGATAACATGAGAATGGCTCCGCCCATATATACACAGTATATGTGTACGGTCATCACAGTCATACCTCAGTTCTTACGCTCTTCACCGAGCCCAGCTGCGCGGCGGGGCATCCTAGTGTTGTACCTCGTTCCTCTCCTTCAGGGAACAGTTATATGCATAACTATTCATTCCCTTTCAGTCGATTCACTCGGTACAACACATTTAGTGTAGGCATAGATACACACCCCGGAGAGTAGCCACCGAACTGGAGTCGGATCACAAGCACCTTAGTGCAAGGCAGACCGAGCAGAAAGAACAGAATGAGCCAACTAAGGGGCTGTCACATCCAAACGATAGAACCGGACAGACGTGTGCGGCGATAACCAATTAGCTGCAGCACAAATATCACCCACAGGAACCCCTTTAAAAAGGGCCCATGAGGTTGCCATTCCTCTGGTTTGAATGTGCTCTCACACCCTGAGGCAGAACGACACCCTTAGTGCTATATGCCAAGGAGATGGCCTCCGTAATCCAGTGGGAGAGCCTCTGTTTAGATAGAGCTCTACCTCTAGCTGGATTAGCAAAGCAGACAAACAGCTGGTCACATAAGCGCACATTCTGAGTGCGATCAATGTAGGTCCGTGGCAGACGTACTGGACACAGAGAATGCAACCTCCTCTCCTCTTCAGATGCAAAAGGACTCTGAAAAACTAAAACTCTGAAGTTAAAATTCCAGCTATAAGCTGTTGGAATAACCTTGGGTAGATATGCGGCATTTGGGCGTAGTGCGACCCTAAGACCATCAGAAGAGAACTGTGTGCAAGAAGGATGCACAGATAATGCATGAAGGTCACCCACTCGCTTTGCGGAAGCCAAAGCAAGAAGAAGTGCAGTCTTGTATGAAAGGAACTTCATTTCTACAGACTCAATGGGTTCGAAAGGGGGGCCACAAAGGGCATCCAGCACCAAAGTCAAGTCCCATGAGGGGACACTAGACTTGATCATGGGTCTCAGCCAGCGAACTCCCTTTAAGAGGGTGTGCACCTGGTGTCACTCCATCAAAGCCAATATGACAAGCAGATATAGCTGCTAAATAGACCTTAATTGTAGAAAAGGAAAGACCCTTATCCAACAGCCCCTGCAGTAATGTAAAAAAATTCCACAATGGAGCACTGGAATGGAATAATGTGCCAGTCTTGGCACCAATGCTTAAATGCTCACTATTTGCATGCATTTGCATGACGCCTGGTATGTCAGGAGCAAAGTGGCAGAGCTCATCGCGTGGGCAGCACCTGCCTGAGCCCGATAAATATTGTCCAGCTGAGATGCGGAAAATCTGCAGTGCTTGGATGGTAAAGTTGGTGGGCCACCCGCACCATTGTTATGGGACGGGGCCAGATTCCAGGGACGGCTCCATCGGAGGTGGGTTATGCCTAAGCCAGCCTGTAGCTTCTAGCTGAGGAAAACATGAGCCTGAACTGATGGTCTCTGTTCTTTATTCGTCAACTTAGATTGTTCACAGACCAACGTAAGAGCTGAATAAAGGATAAACAACAAAAGCACATTGCATTGAACTGTTAGCAATATATTTTAACAAATACTGTGAGTGTAACAAATCAAAAACAATTGACACATATGATGCATATATTTGACCTTGTTGCCATCACTCAGCTGAAGCTAAACTCTTTGTTTACTCTCCCGATTTCTCCTTATTTCACTTTTCTCTCCCGATAATCCTTAAGCTTACTTTACTGTTTCATTACACGTTCTGTTACCTTTTAACATCACATGTTAGGAGTTCCTTCTTTCTGTTTTTTCAAAATAAGACAACCGTCTTTGCAGGAAATAAACAGCTAGAACAACAAATATATAGATATATAGAACCTTTACACCACATGTGTCAAACTCCAGGCCTCGAGGGCCGGTGTCCTGATCCAACACACCTGAGTCACCTCCTCAGTATGCAGCCAAGTTCTCCAGAGTCCTGCTAATGACTTCTATATTTGATTCAGGTGTGTTTGATCAGGGACACATCTAAAACCTGCAGGACACTGGCCCTCGAGGCCTGGAGCTTGACACCCCTGCTTTAAACCATTATGCACTGGGGTCATTTACACCCCCACCAAATCATTTGGTGTTTGTGTACAAATTACCTTAAACACAAATGATTTTTCATGAAACGACCATTTACACAACACTGCATACATTATGAACATTGTTTAAGAGCTCTCTGGTACACTAACTAGCTTATGAATGGGACGTTCCACAACAGGCATTTTGTTTATGTGTTTACCTCTTTTGTTCAGATTTCGGTTGCCTACCACCATCTTGACTCTGAGCAGGTTACTCACGGTGACTGAGACAGCTGCTGCTGTCAACTCTAACCTTGGGATGGTGGTGATCTTTGAAGGAGACACACGAGACTTTCCCATGATGAAGGCACAATGAGCGCCTCCCTTCTCATTCAAAAGCCTCAGGTCAGAACACTTCCCATACCCTGTGGTGCTTTCATCTGAAAAATGATGCAGTTCCCTTTTCACCACCTGTCCAAAGTTTTCATGGAATGTAACGTCTGGCTATCTTTACTTGCTCCAAATTAACGAGGTCCATTCTTCATTGCTCCCACTGTGGTTTCAAATGTTCAGGCAGTGGGTCATCCCATCCTGTGCCTTGACAGCACATCTCTTGCAAAATTCTTTTTCCACTGAGAAGATAGGGGGTGATAAATCCTAGAGGGTTATATATGGATGCTCAGTGGATAATATCCCATGTCGTGTAGCAGGTTGGTCCTTCTGTGTGATGCTGAATGTGAAGCAGTCCTTTTCTATGCACCAGTGAATACCTAATGCTCTCTCTGTTTGTTTCTCACTGAAGGAAAGATCCTTTGTTCTTATGTCTGTTGCATGCTCTGAAGCTGGTATGTTGTTTAAGACAGAGCTGTTGTTTGACATGAACTTGTGAAGCCTGACTCCACCTTTAGCACATAGTTCACGTGCCTCCTGTGCCAGCTGTATGCCTTCTTCCGCTGTCTGTACGCTCGTGACTCAGTTGTCTACATAAAAGTCTCTGACTATGAACTGAGAACCTAGTGGATACGCAAGGCTGTTCTCTTTGGCCAGGTGTGTTAACCTATTTATTGAAAACAGTTTTATACAACAGTCAAGTGGTCAAATGTATTTTCTCTTATCATTGTTAGTATTTTACTTGTCATGATGACAGGGGAGGCACTGCCTCACCAGGGTTAATACAGGAATTCTACAGTTCAGTTTACCACCTTTTACTACCTCTACAATATTTTTACTACCAGCACAGAATCGAGGACCAACCGTTTTGGAGTAGTGGTGGATTCACAGCACTAAGCCATATAAGATGATAGCCCATCTTTCACCAAAGACAAAACTTTATCCCACTTACTTTAAGGGGTAACTGTGATTTTGTCTTCGCTAAGACCTCACACATTAATATTCCAAACGCATTTCAAGAAGACTTAGGAAATTTGTTTTTTTAGAATATAAACAAAATGCAATGAAATTCAAGTTTCCCAGGCCTATGGTTTATTTTCCAATAGAATATTGTAATGATGGTTTGCTGCTGAGTTGTGACGGCAATACTTGTGCTCGTAGCTGACCTTGAGGTTGCGGTTGCAGTGCTTTGTGTAGCACCAAAAAACAAAATAGGGATCTGCTGCTGGTGAGTGGTGGATGCTCGGTGTGATTTGATCATCGTCACACCATTCCAGGTCAATTTTTTTTCTGCACACTTTACAAAACGCCTCTCAATCATTACCCATGACCAACTTAACCCTTCTGGGGTCCGGGGTATATTTGACCATTTTTGGCTACTTTTGTTTTTGTTATTAGAAGCTGTTTACCTTGCATTGTTTGGTATCATTTTTTCAGCACCACCTCATGTGTGTGACTGTATGCTGATTCTTTCATTTGGAAATACTGTATTAACACATTGGACTTATAATCACATAAAAACCTAAAATCAGAGTAGGAAAAGCTAGATTTTTTTACTGTAACAATCACAAACATGCTTAACAAATTATTTTTACAACTTAAAATGCAAGTATAAGTTGTAAAGTTTCACAACTTGTGTAAAAATAAAGTAGATAAAGTTATATACAACTATTCACATTAAAATACAGGAAAGGCCTCAGGCGTTTTTCTGTACAACTATTTGCAGAGCAACCAGGATTCGCATTAAGATGCTAGACAAATTATTTATGCCACCTCAAGGAACAGTTTCTGTCCTCTACAAGACCGAGGGGCCCATCACAGGCAAAAACCTGCCAGTAATATTGTCTCTTTTACCACCTTTACACCTGTTCCTCGGGTATTTCAAATGTACCCAAATGCATCGTGTTACTGCATAATTTTCAGATGGGTTGACATAGTGCATTTTTCCACCAAAAGGAAAGGAGTTGTCGGGAACTGTTTTGTTTTTATTAGGAAGCACTTCCTGTTAGCGAAACTCGCGTTTTCGCCGTTTATTTCTGCACAAAAAAAAATCGAAGGTGAGGATAATATACAGGAAAAAGCATGGCACAAATTATTGGGCGTAACTCTGGTTTTACGTGGCCTAGCAACGTAATTTAAAAACTGGTACGTCGTTTAAAATCTGTACGTTTGAATCATGACAGCAGCGTCCAACAGTTCCATTAAGCGGTTGCAGCACCGTGCAGATGGCAGAACCAATTGAGTCAGCTCAGGTCCTGCTGAGTAGTTACATTTTTATACAGATTTTATAGCTAAACGAACTTAAACCAAAAAGTCTACATCAATGGAAAAGTCAAAATATATTGAAGGGATGACAAAAAATTTACTACCAAGTCCATTCTCTAACTACCTTTTACTAGCCTTAATTTGAGCTCATTTAATTTACTACCTTTTACTACCACGCGGAAACCCTGTTTATATATTCAGAGGATAAGGATTTTAGTAAAGAAATTCCACATTTTCTGTGTCCCATGTTTTTCTGAACTCTTATTTCTTGCAACATAAGCTTTCCGTTAATATCCACAACAAGCAAACATACAGAGAAACACATGGCATAAAACTCTGGTCTACAGGGCTGAATAATAACATGAAAAGAAAATAAACTGAAGCACCTAGTCTAATGTTGGTGCTCTGAGCGTCTGGGAATGAGAGGCTATTTTGTAGCAACCAAAACAACTGGGTCATATTAGAACAGCCCCAGTTTTCCAAGCCTGCCCAATGCTATTAACAAAGTCATGATGATCTGCTGGTTATTGGATTGAAAAATAATTCCCCAGTCTGGCTCTCTCTTTCCAAAATCTTCCATTTCCATCCAGATGGCTTTAGGTTTCACTCGTGTCAGTGCTTGGCAATACTTGTTTGTTTGGTTTTCTCACTGTAAAGCAGTCTCAGGAAAATTGCTGAGTTTCCAGGCCCTTCTGTGGTGAGAGGGGTAGAATTACACTGAACCTGAAACCATTGATTTCTAATAAAATATAATCCATTCAAAAAAAAAAGCTACAGAGACCCCTGCGTGCATGGTATGCTAATCAAATCCTTGAGGAGGCACACTGAAGTGCACTAGCTGGAATTACAAAACTTTAGCCAATGCAAACCCAGTGAAACATAGAAACAAAATTCCAAAACCAAATTTCAGTCACCATAGTAGGTCATGCTGTATGCAACCAGCACCTACTCTTCAAACTGTATCATGCTACATGAACTTCAAGAATTCCTAGAATTAGTCCAGGAGCAAACTTGCATCATACCAACAAAAGCTGAACTCACGCACTGTATTCATTCAAAAACATGTAACGGCTCGTCACTCACTACGTTTGCTGTGGTTTTCAGGGGTTGACATGGCTCTAACTTGCTCCTGGGGATGTCCATGCTTGGGGGTTCGGCCCCTTGACAGCCCTGATGATGACAGCTTCCCAAACTTGGGCCCACTTGGGCTCTCCATGCCTGCAACGGTAGACGAGGGGTTTACAAACACACACAGGAGAGATAGCTAAAGGCAATACTGGAAATGCATATGCTGCTCATTAACCAATTCCAGTGTTTGTCAAAACATTATTAGCAAAGTCTGCTACATCAGTAGTGTGTGATGATGCTGTCTCCTGGTTCAATAATGCAGCTTCTTTATGTTGGCCATCAGTGCTATTGGCCTCAAGGTTATCTCAGCGCAGGCACATGTGTGGTAATGAGGGTGTGACCTTCCATGTTTTCATTTCAAAATCAATACTCTCACTTGCACACTAACTTCATGCTCTGCCCATTAGACAAAAAGCAAGTCAAAGAGAGGCTGGGGATACAAAGCTATTTTCCTGAGCAGCTGTGCAATCTTTCTTCATTACGAATATCAGTGATATCTCAGTCAGGTCAAGTAATCAGCAGAAAAGTCGTCTTTTCTGCTAGATAGATTACATCAATCCCAGTGCCTTCATCGTATAGAGTATTTTTCAAGTTCAGACACTCTGTGTTTAACATTCATTCACCATAAGGAAGGGACAGCCTACTGAATAGAGGCTGACAATTGCTAATTATGGTGAGTGGTACTGATTACAATCCAACATGGTTTCTCTTAACACACATTCATGTCACCCTCCTAAAGAATTACAAAGCACACAAAGGGTCACTCAATGGGGGCCACTCAGTGTCCGTTTACATGCTGTGCAATTCACCACATATTGAGGCTCATCTATCACCGAGACAAAACGCTCAGTTTGTTCGATGATTTTTGACTATAAAATACACGGTGAACTTGCTGCAGGATGCAACTTGATAAAATCTTGCACAGATTAACACTAGACATCTTCCCTTTCCGGTATGTGTCAGAGCATGAAGAGATGGGCTACAGTTCAGCTCTTAACTACTTAAAATAAACAGAGGAGGTGAGAAAGATATCACTGACTGATTTTGATACTTACTGTGCAAGCCCATAATAATTATGTAGGATAACCCCTTTTAGATTTGCCCCAGTGTTTGAACAGCATCCTTCAATGTAAAAAAAAAAACCTGCAGCTAGGGGTTTCATACATTATTAATTCTACATGTAAACACAAGACTGCTACAGAAACTTTATTACCATGCACTTAGCTAGACACAACAAAACCCGGTGACACCCACTCACATCTCCTCTCACAATCTGCTGACAAACCAACCTGGAAATAAGTATTTTAACACCGCACGTGGCACACTGCCATGCTGTGTTTGACAACTACAACAAGGTCTAAGCAGCTTATTTATATGGTTAACGAAAATTGTGCTCTACTTTCTTTCTCCTCCCCGGCCACACCTACCTTAAACTGTCTAGCAGTCACCCAGCACCAGAGCCCGGGTGGCCCCGGGTCATCCACGTGAGGTAGGAGGAGGTCAGGGGCAGGAGACAGGTACCTAAGTGGGCGTTTTTCCTCCAATGTTATGTTACATGGCAATCACACCTGCTGTGCGTCAAGGAGCGGTCAGATTGAGGTTGGGGGGCCTGAAAGGAAGCGGACAGTCGTCACCGTCGTCCTGTCCCCCCACTCTGCAGACGACGACCAGGTGGAGGGGAAAAAGAGCAGTGCAGGAGAAGAGAAATTACAATTTCGTCTGTACATGAAAAGAAATCCAGGATACTTTCACCTTATTTCCAGTTTCCAATTGCCTTGCCCCCTCCTTTCGTGCATTAATATGTATACCACGAGGCACTTCTCCAAGCCGTCTTCTCGTTAAACACTCCAAAATTATTAGAAATAGCCAGCAAAGACAGACAGGTCCCCGACTCCTTGAGGAAAAATATTAGAATACGGGATGGTTTATATAGGCAGTGAAGCAAAATGGCGACTTTATTACGAAGGAGGAGTAAAAAAAAAATCCTTGCGCTGGCTGGAGCTAAAGGGAGGCACAAAAATATGTTTAGTGCAGTAATTTCGACGGCGGTGAGACTGTTGGTTAGAGTAAAAGAAAACAAAGCGAAGGAAAATAAGCAGAAGCGCCAAATCTCGGTCGGGTTTGGTCCACTCCTCGGCTCCTTACCTCGGGATTATTCGGGTTTTTTATACGGATATTATCTCGGCGGCCGTGTACAGTATTACAGTAATGTGTGTTGGGTCATGCGCGTATCCACTCCACCTTTGACAGTTGCAACTACAGTCTTGAGGCAACTTGCAAACTCTCGCGTTATTATTATCAATTTTCGAGCAGAATAATAGTGGGCTTTCTGGCTAATAAACTCGCTGCGATACCGGCTCGGACTACTCTTCCGACGTAACGGCGCTCGTTCCTGACGAAAAAAAGGGTCAGGGCTTAAATTCCGTATACAAACCCTTAGCGAATTATTTTAATCTAGCTGCTGCTAAAAGGCTCTTCCCGTGCGTCCTCCAGCGTAGCCGATAGCAGCTTCAGCAAATAAACAAAATCATTCTAGTCCGATCTATGGCAGGCTATTCTAGCTGTCATAGGCCGGTGCTGTAGTCACTGCAAGTAGCTCTCTCCAAAAAAAAAAAAAAAAAAAAAAAAAAAATAAAAGACTGAAATATAAAAAAAGCCTATAATTTTCTAAA
>VUQK01001825.1:21622-41019 GCA_015106715.1 Bujurquina vittata
TTAAACAGGAGACTGAAATTCCGTTTCTCCTAACTCCAAGATGTGCAAAAAAAAAAAGCAAGCATAAATGACACAACTATACAACTATATACACAACTTAAAAAAAAAAAAACACTACTAGACAAAGTTTAAATAAAAACAGATAAAAAAAAAAAAAAAAAAAAAAATAAAAAAAAAAAAAAAAAAAAAAAAAGAAAAATGAAAAAAAAAAGTAAACCACTGAAATATCAAATATGCCTATAATTTGCTGAAGATATACATTAGAGCAAAAGCCTCTATATAACGCATGTAAATAATTAATTTTTTTCAGCATTCTACATTTAAAATCAGACTTTATAAAAGTCGTTCATACAGTCTCTTAAATTCAAGGTCAATATTTAGTCATAAGTCAGTCTTTTGATGTTAATGGCAGCTTAACAGCACATAGGTTTGCAGTCAATCACATTGTTGGGTGTTTAATTGTTGCTGCACAGCTGCAAGCTGGTTACTGGCTATATGCACAGGCTGGCATTTCCCCCCATTTAACAGGGAATAATAAACGCTTCACATATGGTGTGAGCCCACATCTTTCTTTTTTTCTTTTCTCTTTTTTTTTTTGCTCTCTAAATTAATCATTCACAGCATCACTGCCACGTCACTCAGTTCCAGTAAAACAACAGAGGGCCCCTGCTAGTCTTTGATTGGTGCCAGTCATCATGACCCGATATTTCCTATTAGTGGAAATCATCAGAAACCATGATGTAATTTATTGGCATTATCATTGCCAGGAGAGGGCAGTAGATCCTCATCTTTTGCAGCAGGTTTTACTGACGTTTAAGCCAGAGCATTACTGGTATTTCAATAATGTTTAATAAACATTTCTGAGAAGGAGAGAGAATAGTGATTAAACGGTTTTCTTAATTAAAATATCACGACCCCGATACCTCTACGCACTTGAGCATGAGAAAAGGAACGCTAATATGCATTAGGATACTTTTCATCAAATAAACAACAACAACAACAACAACCCATAAATAACGAAGAATGGAAAAACAAAGAATTTGGGAAACAAAAAAATGCAATAATAAATTCAAGGTAAAATTTACCTCATGACCACAGTGGGTCCATCATCTGCTCACTGCTTCTAGCAGGATAGCACACAAAGCTCAAATGATCTCAAACACTGATCTTGAACACTGCAATAAGTTCATTGTATTCAAATGATATCCACAGTCACCAGATCTCAATTCAATAGAGAACCTTTAGGATGTGATGGAACGTGAGATTTGCACTATGAATGTGGACCCAATTCCAGCACCTCTTTGAATCTGCGCCAGGAAGAAATAAGGGAGTTCAGCAGAGTAAAACCAGTCAACTAAAAGCAAGGTGTGCCTAATAAAGTGGCTGGAGTTTATATATATCCAGGTCACGACATGTATCCAGGAAGGGTCCCCAGGCTGGATCTCCAATACTGCCCAAGCCTACTTTGGAACATGACACATACACTGGATTGCAAACAGGTTTCGGCCCATTAGTTCCGGTGAAAGGAACTCTTAATACTTCAGCATGTCAAGACATTTTTGACAATTTCATGCTCCAACTTTGTGTGAGCATTTTGGGGGGATGGCCCTTTCCTGTTCCAACATGACTGCGCACCAGTGCACAAAGCAAGGTCCATTAAGACATGGATGAGCGACTTGAACTTGACTGGCCTGCGCAGAGTCCTGACCTCAACCCGATTAAACACCTTTGGGATGAATTAGAGCAGAGACTGCGAGCCAGGCCTTGTGCAACATCAGTGTCTGACCTCACAAATGCACTTCTAGAAGAATGGTCAAAAATTCCCATAAAAACGCTCCTAAAGCTTGTTGAAAGCCTTCCCAGTCCAGATGTGGCCCTTGGTTTACCAAGGGTTCATATCAGATGTTGCTGAACCATGACAAACTGATAAGTGGGCTAGTAAGAAACAAATGCTGAAAGATAAATAGTCACCTTTGGGACCTTTAACACAAAAAAGTCGGATTTTTGGGTTTTTGTGTTTCTGTTTGTGCAGTGATGAAGCGATAACCTCATGAGGTGAGTTGTCTTAAACATATTTTACATTATTACACTGTTATTACCAGTGAAAAGATTTCATACAGTTTCCTGACAATACTCAGTTTCGGCTTTTCTGTATTCTTCCACAAGGGAGCAGTGCAGCCCTGTTTTCTGTCAGGGGCAGTTTTGTTGATTACTGTACAGAAACACGGGTTCCTGCAGTGTCGTTATAACTATTTAATGTGTGTTTGGTCTTTATGCAATGGCATGTGCTGGTACGAACACTGCTGGGATTGCTCTGATCTGTTAGGCCTGAGGGGACACTCATCTGTGGGGTGCAATTGGCAGCTGCCATTTGACACAGAATACCCATACTGATACTGAAATCTGCTTTCCTTAATGGCTGTTAATGAATAGTTCATACAGGACCTAGTTTGACCGCTGATTAAGCCTTCCAACCATGGCAGTGATTTATGTTCCCACTCCTGCTCTGCTGAGTGAGCAAAAGGCTACTTAGCAGTTTATAAAACTGGTCAGATGGAGTGGTCTGTGCACTTAAAGGCCCTCGAAAAGTTGATCCAGCAGGTGATTGTTATTGACCTTTCCAGTGAAAGTTAAGAGACCACGCATGCATTTTTTTCATGTTAATGTGTTTTCTAGTAGTATGCTGAATATTACCCGTTGGATGCTGGCCAGAAAAAAATTACATTATTTAGCAGCTTATTTTATTCCATAGAGAAAATTCACTCTAGCAACCGTTAAAGGGGTTTCTCAACAGATGCAGCTGATGAGAGAGGACCGGAGAGTGTTTTTCACTCAATTTCGGTGCAGTCATGAGACTGAGATGCAGCTGATCAAAGTCACTAGCAGATAACGATAAACAAGCTGGTAGAAGCATGTCAGCTTTGGGGTATTTTAGAGACTAATCATGAAAGAGCAGCTTTCAGAAAGGAATTCACTCATCTACAAATGCCACATAGAGAAAGAAAAGACACTAAACAGTAAACAGTACCCAATTAACTGCACCATCCAACCATCTGCGCGGGATTTTTTCTTTCTTTTCTGTCAAGGTTGAAAAAGCTACTGTTCACTGAGTCTGTTTATCATACATGTGCCCTGTTATTAACAGGTGAGATGCTTCATGTCACGAGGTAATTGGATCCCAGTGTGTGTGTGTGTCTGTGTGTTTGTGAGTGTGTGTGTGTGCGTGCATGAAAAAGCCAGACAAAATATTTGTGTGAAGTGCTGTTTTGTATTCACAGAGTCAGAGGCGTCACACACGCAGTTGAGAAAGCACGTGGAAGGTTGAGCCTCGCTCACTGACTGCAATACAAATTAAGTTTATTATTCTTAAAAATGTATTTTCGAACCCTTATTTCTCTGCTGCAAACATTCTTATGAGCTATCAGTTATAAGCAGGGACTGTTTAAGGTGATAAATCGCGGTGTAAACACAGAAGCACAATTTTGAATCTGAGGGGAGGAGCACTGAGGTGAGTCACCTTTGTAACATTTCGGTGTTTTTATTTTTGTGTTTGTAATGAAGTGATAAACACATGAGGTAAGTTGTATTTCTCAGTGTTTAGCAAGCACACAAATGGCAAAACGTTTTATTTCACAGTTCATCTAAGCCACATATTCCTTCTTTCAGCAGTCAACATTTCTTTCCTCATTATATCAAACTTTTTAATAGCTTATGAACTAAAAAGCAACTATTTTACCTTTGTTTTTGGATGTAACTGATGTATTTTTTGTTTGTTTTTTTACAAACAAGCAAACCATTTATCCTTTCCAACAGAGATCTGGGTGATTTTAGAAACCGAGAGCACAATCGATCATTTGCCTCTGTAGTCAAATTCGATAATGGAAGCACTGGTTGCCAAAAGCACTATCCAAAATACCAAACCCTGTGTTCAAAGATGGCTATAGGAGGAGACTTTTTGTTGTTCTGAAAACTGCTTTAACAACTGAAAACATCTGTCTTGGAAAAATATTACATATTATATCAGAAAATTTAATAAAAGAAGGGTTAAATCACAGTTTTTGGCAGCTTCTATTGAGCGGAGATGTGATTATCTTATTCTGGGGCCTTTTTGGTTCCTTCTTGTACTTTTATGCCTCCCCTTGTCTTTATTCCCCTTTTTTTATATTCATTTAATGCCCCCCCCCATGTTGTTAGTGTCAAGTGCATGTGTTTCGATGCCTGCTGAAGATTATATTAAAAACTCAACAAACAACTCATCTCAGTTAGTTTATTCAAAACAGCTTTCATCATTTTCCATACCATCCACTTTGTGTGTGCAAAGCAGAGAGATATTTTCTTTTTGCAGGCCATCATCAATCAATGTAAACTAAAAGTGTCGGTATTTACAGTACATTGTTTCATCTAAAAATAAAAAGTGTTTTCTCCCCTTTAACAGTCGATAACTCGCGTTACTCAAAGCATCCTTGTAAAAGGACAGTCGGAAGATGGTGGGTGCAGATGTTCGGGAAGTTTGTTACATTTTTCTTCCTTTTGTTTAATGTTTTATGTCACTGATTTATTCATCTGTCTTGAGCATCACTGTCATTGCAGCTGTCTGCTGTTGCCTAAAATGACATCAGAGGTGCTGGTTTCATTCACAGTGGGAATCTCAGCCCCGTCTCGTCTTCTGACCGTTTGACAGTACAGCGCCACATCGGGGACGGAAACAAGGAGTACAAACAGAGGCTTGTCCTCTCTTGTTGTGTCTGTGTGTGGGAGATGACATACAGTATACAGCATCACAGACAAAGTACTGAAACTACAAGGCTTGCAAATACTGCCGCAGTGGAGGGCAAGGTGTGTATTTCCCTCAGCAGACACTAATCCAGTGCACCTCATCTCTACAGATGGGTATCACTGTTATCTTCTTCAGCTATTAGCATTTACGTTATTGCTTTATCAAGCATAAACAATCAGTGATTATCTCGTTAATTCTGTGAGCCCCTTGCATTCATTTCTTTAATAAAATACCAAAGTACTGTTACAGTATACACATATTAAAGTGTATGTTACTCTACAATGCTCACAGCATATATTATATATTTCTAATTTCTCACTGACATACTGCAGATAAGTCACAATACAAAAACTTGATTGTGGGAATGACATTCAGGCTGAAGTCTTAGTGTTCATCCTCCAAGCCTACAAACTCTCAAACGGATGTCCTGAGAGGAAAATGCAGTGTGACACGTGGATGAGGAATTGATTACACCGGCATTAGTCAAATGCTTTTAACAAAAAGCTCTAATTACCTTTGAATAGGCTCATGGTTGTTACTTTACAGTGAGATAAAGACTGAATTTAAGGTTCCTTCACTTTAAATCCATGGTCTAAATTGCAGCTCTGTATGTAAATCTATGGTTACATCCACACTTTCATTGCCACTGGGTCAAATGCTTATTACAAAGCATGTCAAAGAATAATTCATCATAACCTGTACTTATTTCAAATATATATAATTTCAACAGCTTATGCTGAAATTGCCCAGTCAGTCCAATCCAGCTGAGAAAGGAAACCAAAAGGAGATTTGCAATGACTGAAGATATACCCGCACCAGGCAAACACCATCACTTAGATTGTGAATCTTTCAACTTATCATCTTATCGTGTGTTACAGTGGGTAACCCTGCCTAGAGCATGGTTTTTGTCTCTGTCTCAGTGTCTGTAAACCAGATTGGCCGTGTTGAATGAGAATCCTCCAGACTAGTTGGCATGTAGTCTATAGGCGCGTCCTCTCCCTTTCACTCGTTGATTCTCCGCTCACATATCTGAAGACAGCAGCTCTTCTATGGCTCCTAGAGACGTATTGTGACAGGGGATGAGGAAAAGGGCTGCTAAATGGATCCAGGGATGAGCTAAGAGAAATTTCCAAAGGAGGCTGCAGAGAAGGGAGAGAAGAGAGGGGAATGCATAAATAGGATTCAAATGGAAAATCAGAGGTTGAAAGTGCAGCACTAGTTTGTTCTCACATCATACCCCCAGTAAATGGTGATTACACATTTTCCTGATATGCTTGTTCTATATGTGCTAAGCTTGTGCTGCCATGAGAACACAGACAATGGGAAACAGATGCAATGGCTATTGAAACATCTGCAAATGTACACAGAGCGTATAAGGCAAAAACAGAGTTTGAACAGTTTTAATGAGCTTGAAAGTCAATATTTGGTCTGACCGCCTTTATTCTTGAACACAGCCTGAACTCTCTGAGGCAGATTTCTTGTCATTTCTTTAAGTAGTCTTCAGGAATAGTTCAGGCTTCTTGAAGGACGTCCAAAGCTCTTCTTTGGATGTTGGCTGCCTTCTGTTCTGTTCTCTGTCAAGATGATCCCGCAATGCTTCAGTAATGTTGAGGTCTGGACACTGGGGAGGCCAATCCATGGCTGATAGCGTTCCATTTAGTGTTTTTCTCTGCAGGTATGTTTTTAATGCACTGGCAGCGTGTTTGCTTTTCACTGTGTTTTACAGAAGGCTGTAGGCACTCACTGTTGTTCCTCTCTCAAGACGTGCTCCATACATATTAATGATTATTTGAACAAAAAATGTCAAATTTGGATTAATCACTCAATAAGACCTGCTGCCACTGATTTTCAGTCCAGTTTCTGTGAAATTTGGCATACCTCAGTAATTTCTTCCTGTTTTTAAAAATATTTTTATTTTATGCCCGTCAAACTGAAAGCTAAAGAGATCTTAACTAAAAAAGGGGTTTCATTAGATAACAAATCACAACAAAGCAGTCACCTCAAGGCGCATTATATTGTAAGGCAAAGACCATATATTAATTCCAGAGAATGACATGTGCCACCGGAAACTCAGACATTTTTTTCCCCAGTCTGTTGGCATTTCAGCTTTAAGCCCTCCTCTTCTGAGAGCCAACTAAGACACCATACCTTCCTGTAGATTTGCAGCCAGCACAGACAGCTGTAATGTGGCAGTGTAGTAAGCCTCAACCAGGAAACAACAGAGGGGCAGAATAGAGAAACAGGACAGAGAGTCGCCGATATGACTTGAGGCTTGCACAAGACAAAGAGAAAACAGTTTCTGTGATAGAGATTCTTTTAAATGAGCTCCCTATGGAGTCGTCAGAGCCTAGATGCAGCAGAGGAGGAGCGGTGGGTGGGAAGGGGGATGAACAGCAACTGGGCAAAATTTGTTCTGAAGAGAAATGACATGTTCCTCCTTCTTCTCTGTCTGTCACGCTCAGAGTTTCATTCATATTCTAATTCAGCTGGCAGGCACCATGGGAGCATCGAGTAAAGCTGTGCAAGGATGGGCAACATCACAGAATCGATTCAGAGCAAAAAGGTTACCAAGGCAGTCTCCTAAGGCAGCCGAAGTGCTATTGACAGCATTTCTTTTTTTGCAGGGGGGGTCAGGTGTTTTGTGGAGGTTAATTGCAACTTCATCGGTTTTAGGTAATTACTGAAAAGAGTCTGAAACATGACAGATGGCTGCATATAAATCCACAAAAGGCCTGATGAAAATTTGATATGCTGAAAATGAAGGGGGTATTCTGACAGTTTGTTATAAAGATATTTTTCCCAACCAGTGGCTAAGAGAAAGTAGGAAGGTAGATCTCCCGCTGGGCTCTGATCTGAATCCTCCCTTCCAAAGCATTCCAGATGTTACAACCCCTGCATGGTTTGCACTGCCCTGAGAGAGCTGTGGCTCTGGGCTTTGGAAGACATCAACCTTGCCTTTCACTTTCTAACTAAAATAAAACAACCAATCCTACTGAGAACACATGAAAAGGAGTGCATAAAAGTACAAATACAAGAACCGTGCGTCAAAAAAAAAAGAAAAAAAAGGCGCAGCACCTTTCCCAACCGTAGCAGGGTTATCTACATGAAGAGCGATATTGTATACTGTATAGTAGTGCAGGGTTGGATGTACTTATGTATAAATTTGCATTCAGCTTTGATGCTCGGATGTAAATCTACATTCTTTCAAATGTTTTGCATTTCAAAAGCTCACTGTCTGCAGACTTAAAAAGTGGATGAAAAAGTTTATTACAGTGGATTCCAAAAGTTTTTTCATTCTAGTATTAAACCATATGTGGAGGAGTAAAGTGGATTATGCTGCAAGACAAACTTCATCGTGATCTGGACTTTTTTAACCATGAAACTAACCCCGACTATCAGAACAAATTTTATCTTACTGGAATCTAGCCTCTTTGTCGTCATTATGATGGATTAAAAAAACCCCAAAAGATTACTATCAATTCCCTTATTGTTTATTTGGCCAATCATGACTCTGCACTGACCATTACATGGCATAAAATTAAATACAGCATGTCTCTGATAGCTATGGGCCCCTCTTTTCCAACAGAGATGCAAATTCTACACCCTGTCTTCTGTGAAACTGAACTAAGTCAATTCATGCTGTTTCTGGAGGGTATAAATTATCATAGCATAACATATTCAAGGCTCTGGTTGCTAGCAAGGAGCATAACAAGATTTAGAACGAATGGACATGAATGTCTTTCTTGCATGAAACAAATCACATCTACCAACAATGGGACCCCAGCCCACCTAAAAACAGGGAGAAGCTATCAGAAACAAACCCCCTTTCTTGTGACTTCAGCTGGACTGCAGATGCCAGCAGCTCTCAGCCTGAGTGTGTCATTTGACAGGAGAAGTTGTCTAATGCTGATATGGTGCCAAACAAGGCGAGGATGCACTTGGAAGCCAAACATCCCCTCAGAGAAACTTGGCCAGTTTTGAGCAGAACCAGAAGCAGCAAGAAAAAAATAACTTATTTTTTGTTAAAGTGTAATGTCAACAAAAATGCCCATTTATAACCATACAGTCAAAAGAATAACTGAAGACATCGTGAATGATGATGCACTTGCACTCGGTTGTTTTTTGGAGAACAAAGATGTTTGAAGATCACTGCTTTTTAGTGTCTCAAACAAGTCCCATCTTTCAGAACACAGCAGTGGTTCGCACTGCTACCTCACAAGAAGGTGCTTCCTGCTTTGAATCTCCTGGCTGCCTTGGGCATTTTTGTGTGGACCTTGCTTTACCTGTGATTGCTTGCCCTGAGTATTCCAGGTTTCTCCCACAATCCAAATGTTTGTGGGAGACCTGAATGTTAGGTTATTCCTTATTGGCTATGGAGGTGAGTTATCAATGCATGTGAGTCATAAAGCACTCTGACTGTAGGACTAGGAAATAGCTATATAAATGTGAGTAACATGGGTCTATAGGGTGAAGATGAGCTGCATATTGTCTAAAACATCAGATTTATTTCTTTATGTCCATTCTTATGTGTTATATGGCGGAAAGAAAGAAGTGAAGTCAATGAGAAAAATCTAGCCCACTCTTTAAAAGTGAATATCAGGCATGCAGGAAGGAAAGAAAAAGCTTGCGAGGATTTTAAGAGATTATGTGTTCTTCTGAGCCTCACGGGAAGGACTACTATTATAGAAACCAGAAATACCTAACCATAGAAGTGTCCATAGCCAACCTTTAAAGGGCAGAGTAGCAGTTTAGTCACAGGCTTTCATGAAGTTGGGTGACATATTAAAGACATATTAAAAAAGAGCATTTACAGCTGGCGCAGTGGCAGCCAAAACACCCTTTCCAACTGTCCCATTTCTACACCTCCAGTTTTATTTTGATATTTTGTCAGGGTTTAGAAATTATGAAATCCTTCCATTTAATAATCAAAATGCCCAGATGGGGAGCATCTTAAAATTCACCTTTCCACATTTGCTGTAGACCACATCAAACAGATTCCCTTTCATCCACAGATACATGATTTTTTTTTTTTTAATGAATTCAGTTTTCTTTTTCTCTCGGTATTGTGTGCAGAAGAGAATTTTTAGCCATAATTTGCAGCCGAAGTAATCTCATTCTACGCTGAGTGTGAAATGTTATTGCATAGCTTTAAGCAACTGAGCCTGCTTTAGACAGATTAACAAGAAGCAGAAGGTAGGGCCCGGTAGTCCAGAGAATGAAAGCGCTATCAGATCAGGTATCAGTGTCTCTTTATTAACTTCTTCACCTGTCTCGTTTCTTTATCTCTGTGATCTGTTAATTTCAGCCCCAGTATTTTTCTCTGTCAAACATCTCACCTCCAGTCTCAGCTCTCTGTTCTCCTTTTTATGGCACACCAGTCTTCCCTTATTCACCTCTCCATGTATTTAGGTGCTCTTTTCTATAATTTGCCCCTTTAATTTTGTATCACAGCTCTGCACCTGTAAGTTATTTTTTAATGAGTTGGAGAGAGACCGAGAACGCACATGCTGCTTGTAAAAGCTTAAGAATGACTGAAAAGAGCATTTTACAATCCTGGCGTCAATAATGTGAGAACCTTGAAAGGGTTGTGTTAAAGTGTGCTGCCATGGCTCAGATCAGAGACACACTCCCATCAGATTCAGCTGTACTTCTGTATCTGTACCCCCCCCCTTTTTTTTAAAGTTATTGTGAGATCAATATTTAATTTTTGTTAAATCCACTGGAGACGAATCAGACCTGACAGGTGGTATGACGGCTCCACTGAATCACCCCAGAATTGAAAGAGTATTGGGTAAATCATTCAGGGAGAATATTTGGAAGTGTGTGTGTAGTGAGCAAAGACGAACACGAGACTAAATCTTTAATATGCATTATCCACTGTGTGAGTCTTCCTCTTTCTTTCCTTCTTGCCTCCTGCTTCTACCTTCCATTTCACCATTAACATGCTTCTCCACATCTGATTCACCAGCCAAAACATCAGCAGCCTTTTCTTTCTCCTCACATCAGTGTATAATTTTTCTTTTTTAACCTAGTGGCACACAGAGATTGATCCACAGACACTTCCAGCCATCCAAACCCCCAGATATTTCACGTAAACCTCATAGTACAGTATGACTAAAGAAAAGGTCATGGGATCAACGACAATATGAATACAATCTGGCAGCCATAAATGCTCAGAGTACAGAAGTACAGATATTCTTTACTTACGTAGAAGTACAAAAAATACTGATTCAACTTCTTTACCCAAGTAAAAGTGAAAAAGTACAGGCTCTGAAATCTACTCAAAGTACGGAAGTAAAAAGTAACTCTTTGGAGGACGTTTCTACCAGCTAATTATGTGCAAAGCTAACTGAACTTTGTGCTATGCTAATATAATAATATAATAATAGACTTGGGAACACTAACTTTTTTCTTTACTTTGTCTCTGCACCTAAACAGAAAAATGAGTACAGTCAGAGCTCGAAGTGGGATTTGGCAGTTGAGGAGCCCTAAGATCAGTTGCAGTGGCTCAGCGTGGGATAAAGAATCACAGCTCACAATCATTTCGATTGTGAGCTCCAGTAGATTTTCTTTGTGTACATGCTGTGATCAGTTGACCTGCACTGCTGCTCTGAGGTTTACTGCTCTTTGTAGATTTACATAAATGAATTCAACAAAATGTAAATGTTTTACGAGCTGTGTTCATTCAATGTTCATTATCTTAACTTAGAGTATGCTGTTCATACTGTCTTTATAGTTGGTATAAAGATTGAATTCAGTGAATGAATTTAAGCATCATCAGCTTAAATTCAAATTAATCTCAAGTTAATGTACCTCAGTTTGTTTTGCAGGGCGTTTCACAATGTAAAAAAAACTTCACATCATATATAGATCTAATATCTGATTTAAAAATGAGGACATTACACGTAAGCTTTACATTTCCAGTTTATCAAATGCCACTGAGCAGTCCTTACCTTGTAAATATAAATATAACCTCTCTTCTTCCTGTCCTGTCTTTCTTAAATCTTTCTCCATCTCTGAGTTAAGTTACGTCTCCTGCTTTTATCTCCCATGGAAATACAGCAGCTGGATCTTTCGCAGGCAGACACACTGTGTGACACGCCGCACAGAAACAGTTTGTGTGTTTGCTGATATTTGTTGAGCTGTTAGAAGTGTTGCATTTGAAATCGCATGCTATCTAAAAATCATTACTCCCCTTATGAACGCTCCTCTTCTGTGTACTGCGAGCACAACTTACAGACATCTGCACCACAAAACAGTATAAATGATGCATAAATTATGTTTGAACTTCTTTCATCTCTTTGCATGTGATGAGCCCCACTGATGGATGCACCAATAGGATTGCCTTTAATGTGTTACTGTTCCCTCCATTTAGACTCAAATCAGTTTAAGCTTCTCTCACACAGCTTAAACCTAAAGTAATGAGTCTGTTTTGAAAATGTAGGAAGCAGAAGGTACGTATATTTGTGTAAAAATATAAGAAGTGAAAAAGTTGTGAGAAAAATAAATGCTCAAGTACAGATACCTGAAAATTCAGCACTGTAACAAAGTATTTGTACTTCGTTACTTCCCACCTCTGTAAATGTCTGTATGAAGTTTAATGGCAAATCACACAATAGCGGCTGGATCAGCAGTGTTGATCAAAGTAGCCAGTCAGCTGACAACCACTGCCATCTCACTGGCTGACAATAAACTGCAAAGTTTGACTTTAGCCTATAAAATTGTGTCCCTCTCTCCTCTATTCCTGAGATTTTTTTTATTAAAAAAATGAATTGATAACTTTGACATTGCTTGGTGGTTGCATAAAGTTGACTGCATTATTGACTTTTTCTTAAGAAAATGTCAAGATTGTTATTTTACAGCAAACTTTTAGCTTTCAGTCCAGACCTTCAGTCTTACCTGAGAGCTTGTTGCCAACTTCATCACACTTCTCATTTCACCATTATCACTTCTTCTAATGGCTCCCACCTCGACCTGCCTTTATCACCTCTGAATACCCTGCAACCCTGTGAAGCTCAGGTGTTTGACAAGGGCACCAAATTAGCTTGGCCTTACAGCTTGAAGTCAGAGGCTGCTGAACTGGGAAATTACATTTGCATTGCATTGCACTTCCCAGTTAATAGAAGTTTCCAAAAGCAATTCCCTTTACCAGTAAGTTGCATCGCACGTCTCAGTTTAATTCAGCTTAATTTAATTCAGCATGGTTGGTTGGCATGAATGCCATCAAATGCACTTTTCCCGCTATATTGCTAATAAGTGAAACGAGCAGGTTAAAATGATGAAAGAAAGACCAAAACAGAGGGAATCCTGGTAATGCAGTTCATTGGAATTAAACAGTGCTGAGGAGTGCTAACCTGACACTGATTTTGTATCGTCACCACTTCAAAGAAAGAGCTGTTTGTTTCATTGTCACATATGAAGCACCCTTTATTGAAATGAATTAGAATTTTAGTCTTTACTAGCAGCCCACTTCCGTCCTGGATACTCTGTTTCTCCCTATTCTTTATTTGCTGTAGGGGTTTCATACCACATTCAATTCTTCAATTCACTGGTTCTCAAACATTTTGTGCAAAATAATACCTCTCAGCACCAACAGGTCTGCATTAGTGCACTCTTTGCTTCCAACCTCCGAATAATTTTCTTGAATTAATAGAGAAATACAATTCCACTGTGTCATTACCGGAAAAAAAATAATTAAGGACATATGTCACTTCACACTATCACACAATATTTTAAGACACATAAATTCAATTCAATTTTATGTATATAGCGCCAAGTCACAACAAACATTCGCCTCAAGGCACTTAAACTCTTTTCTCTCTCTTTATTACTTGCATATCACAAACTGAGGGTGAGATATGCCTCGTCTTTGTTTGTCGTAGATTCATCGTGTTCTTTCTGTTTATCTGCCACTGCCTTGACAACAGTGCACAACCATGCGTGATTGTTGTACAGCTTCCTGTTGTAACCCCAGATGTGTAGCTCTTCCATCTCTCTTGTATTCAGTTTTTTGGATGGGTCATGGAAAGATTAAAATTTGCATAAATAAATTTTTTCCTGCACTTACCTCAAAGCAGTGGTGCTGTGAGTAGGAATATGCAGAAAAAAACAAACCGTGACATCAGCAGCGTGAACGATCCGAAACTGAAAGTGAAGAGCTTGTTAGAGTACAAGGAGTGCTTCATTTACGTGTTTGTGTCTAACTGGTGATTATGAGAGCCCTTGTGCCATCAGTTCACGATGATCAGTAGATGACAAAAACAGCTTCACTGCTCAGCTTGATTTAATAAAATAACCTATTTTAGACAAAAACACTCATGTTAAGGGAGGCTGGGCTTTTTAGAACACTTGTTTTTATTTTTCCTTTGCTCTTCAGCACTATTGTAAAACCTCCAGATCTTTTTTTTTTTGGTTCAAGCTCGAACAATCTAGAAATGACTAAACCTACACGCTTCTTGCAATTCCCCCTAAATGTTGCTGAACCCCTTTTATTCAAGGCATGTGCTCAGCCAGGATGTTGCTGCTGCTCGATATAGGTGAAGATCTTGAAGATTATAATGTTCAAACTGAATGAAGGTGCCCATGCATTTGGCTCTGAATACAAAATTATGAGACTATAAAAACTATGGCACTTCTCGTCACTACATATGGCTTTTTGGAGGGGCCAATTCTGCTAAAAATTAGAAGAAAGGGACGCTTTAAATGAGTTTGAGGTTTATACAGAGAAAAGAGACACAGTGCACACAGTTTCCTTTGATGCCTCACAGCCACCAATGGGCATAGAAAACAATAACCGCAGCAGATAAAAAGAAAAACACTCGCTTTAAGACACAAACCACATCAACGGCTGAATCCAGGTCAGCAGTGACTGCCTGAGCCAGTTTATTGATGGCTGGAAAATAAAAGAGTTTACCGAAGTCATCATTCAGAGGCAGTGCAGCAAATCAAGGGCTCCCTTCAATAAAACCACACAGCCGCAAACAATTGCACTTGAATGTCCAACTCCACGTATGTCACAGCAGGCATCAATGGTCTCGCACTGCCTCCTCCCAATTTAACCAAGCCCAACTGCTCTTCCCCTGTCTCTCGTTATTGTTCCCTCTCTCACATCAATACACCAGGACACAATTACACGTGGAAAACAGAAGCGCACAGCAGCATGGTTACTCGCTTGCACAATCTTGAAACTTACTTCTACTAAGGAGCTGCAGATTGCGGACCTCTTCTCTGACCTGCAGCTGGAGGACTTGCTGGAGGACCTCCTGCCTCAGTGTCTCCTGGACAATTCCCATCCTCTCCAGCTTCTCACCATTCAAACGCAGCAATGCTCGTCCTGCAAGGAATAGAAGTGAACCGTTAGGTGGGGTTTCTCTACTAATTTAGAAAATTGGCTATATTTCAATATAACTAGCTTAAAATGTTTATTTAGTCCTTTAAAATGAAATATTGTTTTATATAAGCCTATGGGAAAAATAGTGACACATCTAACCACTATGTATTTGATGTAGTGTTTTTCATATATATAATTACATCTGGCTTTAGCTATACTTTCATTCATTACCTATTTCAAATTAAGGGAGGTATAGCTGTTGACAAATGCATTAATACAGATTTCTATGGCTTTACTATATAGAATGTTGGTGTACCCGGGGTTTCTGCTTAAGAAGCCATTACCCATCTGGCCTGATTTCCTGGTTGCTCCAGACAATCTGCTTTTGGGGGCGGGCCTTCACTGACTACAGGGGCCTGGCTAGCGACAGTATTTTTCAGGGTGCTGAGTCAGGTCTCCAATTGAAAGAAATCTCTGTGAAATAGTTACTTTGGGTTCAAATAGCAGCTACATGTAAGTGGGGGTCCAAATGTGTCTGTTGTTTATGTAAATATTCTCCAAATCTTAAGAAAGAAAAAAGCCAATGAAATTCACATTGTTATAGTAGGTCCTTCCTATCACATGCATTCAAAACGTGTTTGCAAACATACAATATGATGTCCTTACTAATGTTTTATTTTATATATCTACAATCTTATTTACATAAATAAGTAATGGTTTTGTTTTTCTGGTCAGCACCTGGTGACTAACAATAAAAAGGCTGGCTCTCACAGGCAGACTCCTTCTATGGTTAAGTTTTACTACAGAGTTTGGCAGTTAACCCTGGGGACACTCACATTTAACATACCATTACCCACAGTAAACAGCTTTTACAACCAAGCTGCACTCTCATGAACACAGGCACAATACGAAACACTTGCATGTGTGGAGGTGCAGCGCACACACAGCTTACTGAGGGTAGCAGAGCTATGTCCTTCACAGGCGCAGAAAGAAGAGGAATCCATCATACCTGCAGCAGCTCTGTACGACGCCCAAATCATAATTAGACTCATTACTCATGCAGCTCTCTATATCATTCCATTCATTCCCATTTCATTGTCCTGAACATCAGCACATCCTCTGTATTTCTGTCTTATTTATTTTTCTACACCTGCACTGTAAGTACGTTCTGAAGAGGGAAAGTCACACGGGTTATGTTATTATGCATGCACAACCGGTGCATACTCCATAGCTTGTTAACAAACACTCTTTTTTCCCTCACCATTTCTTTTGCTCTCACCCTTACATTAAGCCCCATTTTTTTCATTCATTTACCCACAGCAACCAATGAGCATGTCTGGAGAGGAGAAAGGAGAGAACACAATGAAAAAGAGCAGAAGAGGAAAGATGGAAGAATTAGACTCCTATGCCCTCTGTCTTTTTTCTTAGCCCATGAAATATTAATACCCTTTAAAAGAGAGTCTGTAGTTATATTTTTAACACAGACTTTATGTTGGAAAAGAGATTTGATGGTATACTGCATTACACTGAAGTGGGTCTGTTGTGACCCAAAGTGCACCAGGCCCGGTTTGAGTGCCTCTAAAACCATCTGTTAAGAAAAATGTAACATGCCCCAAAAAATATCATTCTTTAACACTTTAATCAAAGCAATTCAGGTAAATTATACAGCAAAACCCTTCATCTAACCTAAAACCAGTACAAAAGCGGTGATTTGGGCATTTGCAACATTTCCAAATGAGTCTATCAGCTCTATATTCAGCTAAAGGAAACCTTTTGTTTCCATCAGTCCATGTAGCATGGGCATCTTGACAGATTCCCGTGTTTTTGGCTGCATGACTCAGGTGACTCATTTGCTGAATAGCCCACTCTCACAAATAAAGCAGCTACTCTTTTTATTTTCATACTCTACTGTATGATGTGTGTATATATGTGAGTATGTTTCCTTCTAAGGTAATCTGAAATACATTTTCAGACAGTGACAAACTATTTCAGCAAAAAAAAAAAGCTCTTTTAAAGCGGATTAATACTTTGCATAACAGAGAGCCGAATATTACATAAGAAAGCAGCAACGTGTGTTGTCACACCACAACTCTCTGATGTATGATATACACGTCTCAGTGAAATTAGCCAAGCCAAATGAGGACAGAACTGTCAGCCACTCTTTTCCTTACTGCCAGATGGGCTCCAACAATATAGACAATAGTTGCCTCTTCTGTGGGTATGGCTCCTCTCCCTTGGAGGAAAGGCCATGACAAACCAGTTAGTCTTTATAATAGTTGAATGGATCATGTGTGTTTGTGCATGTGCGTCTATGCACTTTTTGTTTAAAGGGAGATTATTTTCGTCTCCTGTAGCACAGAGCACACAAAGTAGAATTACCCAGTTTGTATGAGCACAACTACCTTGAGGATACAACAATAAGTTTTCATTTATTTTGTGCAGTATATATATATATATACATATACATATACATATACACAGTTTTTTTTCCCCACGCATACACACACTTCTGTCTGCTCGTGTACATTCGTCGACCTCTTTACCCAATCCCCACAAAAGCCCTCTCATGAGTGCTTGCCAAAAACAGGGCCAGTGCGTCCTAGAAAAAAACAAAAAACACACTGCCCTTGCTCTGTGAACGTCTGTGTGTGCATGTGTACAAATGAGACAAAGCAGATGAATGGAGCTCAAATCAATTCCCTGCAGACAGACTTAATACAGCTCCTAATAATTGCCTGCAGATAGGGAAAGTATGCTGTCAAAGGGAGAAAAGAGACACAAAAACAAAAGCTGTTTCAATAGAGATCGCTTCTCTCAATTTGGCTTCAAAATAAATTGCTTATTAACAATGTCTTTGGGCAAATGGGAAGCAGTTCTGCCTTGGCTAGGACAATAATGACTCTTAAAACAGTCTGAAAAGCAATCCAAGAGGGGGGAAAGACTTCCTTATCAAAGAGCAGCCTTTAGTTTAAACCAGTGTTCAAACTGACCAGTTCAGTTCATGGTAGCCCTGAAGTCCAACTTGCAGTATTACATTTCTCTAAGCTTGTGGGACTAACTTGGTTGAGTGTGTACTCATATTTACTACTTAACTTTCACTCTACATACTGTCTACATACTGCATTGCCTGTCTATGTCTCTATCCTACTGACTCCATCTGTCATTCACACCTGGTATAAAACTGTCACCTGCATAAAAAAAAGAATCTTACTGTAAGGTGTAAATATAGGAGCAACTGAAGAGCAATCCAATCAAGACAACATAAAGAGGTGGTCTAGCTTTCTCTGTGGTCAGATTTAAGTCTATAAATGGAATATGTGAGGCTCACAGCCATGCACTGATAGCTTTGGATACCATGTATCGGTTTATTGACTTCACATATGTTAGCCTATTGTACATATGAATTGCTTATCAAAATGTGGAGAAGACACAATGCAATGTCAGTATGATGTGCTTTCAGGAGTCATTCTTCTGACTCTCATCTATAGTCAGATCAGATTTTTAATGCAATACAAAAAAACGGGTTTCTGTTCCTAACTCACATGCAAATCTGCCTTTTGTTATTGTTCTCTTCTGGTGGAGGAAGTATTCAGATCCTTGACTTAAAGTGACATCATGCAACTTTGGAAAAGAAAAAATAATAATAAAAATAATTACGTGATGGCTTTGCTTGCTTTTGTGCTCTGCTTGTCTGGGCTTTCTTTACCTTGTTTTTCTCCCCTTTCAGGAAGAAGCAAACAAGAGTGGAGCTTGTTGTAGTCTAGTTTGAACTGCAGCCACAGTTCTTCTGATATGCAGTATATTAGTTGCTGTGTAATGACAGCTGTTGTATGGAGCACGGACTTCATTTATACGTGAATACCAGCTTCATGCAGGTAAAGATCTGGCTTCAACCTGTGTTATTTCTAGTGTCCAGCAGGGGGTGACTCCAGTTGCCTAAGCTAAGCCTGCTGTAGAGAAAACTTTGAGAAAATTACCCCACTTCTCACTTGATTTATGACCTCAGTAAATGTGCTCACATTGGAGTTTTAATTCTAATTTAATGTAGCATAGCATTCATTTGTAAATTATGCTCCCATTTAGAGTAAATCATACAATTAAATAGTGTATGCTTTAGAATGTGGCTATTCTGTGCACCAAGTGCTTGTTTAGCATTCAGGTGTAGGCCACTGTTCAGCATTTCTGGTAACTACATGTCCAAGCAATTAACGGCTCAATCACACTGGAGTAAAGAAAGTCACAACCTCCTTGGGACCATGAAAATCATTGACTGCCTGGTGATCACATTGG
>VUQK01001828.1:4936-16337 GCA_015106715.1 Bujurquina vittata
GGGACAACCCAAAAGGAGCGACTGAAGGCTTCCCCCCCCCCCCCTCCCTTTCTCCCAGCGCTACAAGAAGGATTTCCAAAAGTCATTTCAAGTGGACTTTTCTGGTAATTTTGGCAGCAAAGCACATTCCAGGATCGCGTCCAGGGAAGAGAAGGGAGGTTTACTACTCTGACCTATAAGGGACATATTCCTGGAGAGGAAGAAAAGTTTAAAAAAAAAGAAGAAGAAGAAGAAGAAGAAGAAGAGGAATGGAGAACACGCGCAAGCTCTCATTTCCAAAAACCTTTTTTTGGGTGAATTAGGGGAAAGCGGAAGCCTTTCGTTGCATTATTGCACTGTAAGTGATCGACCTCTGTTTGAGTATGTACTAATTGCTTTTACTGAACAGCTTACAGATTGGTTGATTGACTGCTGGAGATTTTTAACCGACAAACTTTGGCATTTGAGAGGAAAGGTGAACGGTGCACTGCAGCTTGCTTCTTTCGGCATAAAGCGCTACCTCTCCAGCAACCCTTCTGGATCGATTAATTGATTAATCAACATATTGAAGATAAACTTACAAGGCTGGAAGATGCTGATTATTGCTTGATCATTATGGCTAAATTTCCTGTCAATTGCTTTCGAGTATATGGCAGTACAACTTCCAGTTAACCTTACATAAAGCACATCCCTTCTATTAGGAATTATACATGACTTTTGGAGAGATCATAAATGATAAAATATTAAGTACATCGACGACACATTAACGGCTGCGGACGCGTTAAACTCACTGTAGAAATATTACAGGGACAGAAAACAAACCCACAAAGTGCAACAAGGACAAATATACACCCATAATTTCTACTGCAGCTCCACAGTATGAATATTGTAAGAATCTAATAGAGATTATTTGAGTGCCAGCGCTTCTCGGGATTCCAGTTTGGAGATTGGAAGTTATTTTTGGCTGCGCAAAGTAGAGCGACTCTTCCACACCATTGCCCGGACAGAGTCAGAGAAAGACTCAACAGAGGTCTACCTGCTTGTCTTTGTCTTCCACCCTGTCCTGAAAGAAAGGGATACACGGAGGACGGAGGAGAGGGAAGGAAAGATAGCGAGAGGAGGGGATGCCTAACTGCGATTAATTGGATGAGACTTTATCCTGCCAACATCTTGGAGGAGGAAAGAGAGAAGAGGAAAGGGATTTCATTCCTTTCACAGCCAGAAAGGCTTTCTGTCTGAGGTTTTAAGTCTCATCTTTGAACAGAGGAGAAGAAGAAACGACCTTCTTCCGCTGCTTATTTACGCTTTTACCGTCCCGTCACTTTGGAGAGGAGAAAAGAGCCAGTGGTGGGATTATTTCAACATTTTTTAAACATTTGTGTCTGATCAAGATTCCGTCATCTGTTTGGATTCAGGATTAGTTCCTCTGAAACACCAGGTAAGAGGATGTCACGCTCCGATTTAACGCGTGTGCGCGCATGGGTGATGAGTTTACTTCTCGGGCTGTGTGTGCGTTATGCGGTGTGTGTGTGTGTGTGTGTGTGTGTGTGTGTGTGTGTGAGAGAGAGAGAGAGAGAGAGAGAGAGAGAGAGAGAGAGCGAGCCTCTCTGAGTCTGCGCACTCTGGTTCTCGGTGAGAGACTCAGGGAGCATTTTTATGCACGAGAAAGGGAGAAAACAATTTGTTGACCGCGGTGCTCATCCATCCCTTAGTTAGAGGCCAAGAAAAAATATAAAATGTATTCTTTGACACTTGGACTGGTAAAATTCGCCTCTTAAATTAACTGTAAGGCCAACAGGCTGCCTGTTATTCACGCATCAAAGCACACGTGGGAGGATGAAATAACATGAGTGTGCTAAAAGCTGAGCATCAGAGACGGTTTCCTCCACGGAAGATCAGGGACTCTCAGCCAGAGTTGTAGTGCGACATAAAGACACGTAAGAGTCAGCATAAATGCGGAAAATATTGTTCATTCTGAAAACAAAGTAGCGTCTTCTTTGCAATCGTCGGTAGTTATTTTACTTCTCTGTCTGTTTGCTATTTTTTTATTTACATAATCTTCAGGCAGTTTTCTCTATGTTCACCATTTTTTTTTGTCTCTTTGTGGTCTCTTTGGGTCTTTTGGGGTCATTTTGCACGTCTTCATGGTCATAAAGTGTTTATTTGCCTTCTGCTCAGATGTGCTCATTACATGCTCTTAACCCTGTAGTTAAAAAATTACAAATACAGACATTACAAACAAACTAAATAGGACAATAAATTACAAAATATGCTCCAAAACTTCTCTTCAGCTTCAGGGGTGGCGCACCTTTGGGTAAAATGGTGCCGTTTTGGTTCCACTGTATAATTTTCCCATTTGTTCAAGTCTTCCCAAACACAGACGCCGTTTGTCTGAGTGCTTTACAGCCCAGCAGGTGCTTTCTCACTCCCTATCCCTCCCTCTCAGTGTGAGCATGAACAGAGAAAATGTGTGTGTGTGTGTGTGTGTGTGTGTGTGTGCGTGTGTGTGTAATGCATGTGTAGTGCCAGAAGGCAGTGACGGAAACTGTGAGTTTATGGTTCTAACAGTTTGTGTGAGAGGAAAAAGGAAGACAGAGTAGATGTGTATTCTAATTGTGTATGTGTGTGCATTACAATGCACCTGAAGGGCTTTCACACACACCCTACGTACACAGGCCCAGGGTGGGAGGTGTGGGGTTTAATCATATCGGCCGTTTAGCAATAAGGTGCACATCAATCGTAGAAATGGAAGGAGGCCGAGCGTTCACCAGAAAAGGCAGGTGTGTGTGTGTGCGTGTGTGCGTGTGTGTTGATTTATTATGTAAAGTTGATGTCATATAGATCTGATCAGTAGGTAGATGAACTGGCAGCAGAACGACGCTGTCACACTGACCAACATCAGCCATCTATTACTAGGATGGAGGAGGGGGTGGGGGTAATTTACAGCAGGGATGTGGAGATGAGAGAGAAAGAGAGGAAAGAGAGAAACAGAAAGAATTCAGACATTACAGTGCATTAATGTGTAATAAAGCTCCAGCAAAAGCAAGTGAAACTGTCAAAGTCCTCATTATACAATGAATAGTCCCTGTGACTGATAATATTACTATAGTTGAGAAGTAATGCATAATGATGATACGTTAATGATACCTCAACACAGACTAGGTGGCGCAGGAGGTTTCTGTGTACTTAGACGTCAGAGGGATGACTCCAACCATCTGCTATAAGAATATGAGATTTTGTTCTCTCCAGTCTTGAGAATCAGAGAACTAAGAAAAGAATCATTTTAACTAACATGCTTCAAAAGCCGTATGCATCTAAAAGACAGGGTAAGGGGACCACAAAGGGTTAATTCAGGTGGTTCTCGACCAAGGAGTAAGCTCCCCCTCAGAGAGGTACAAGAGAAGTATGAATGGTCCTCAGATGAGCAATGAAGCACAAAAGTTGAAAATTAGATAATTAAAAAAATTCTGGAGGAGAAATGTCTCTTTCTCAACATCCCAGCAGCAACACGTCAACAGGAACTCCTCCCTGCATACTTTTGCTCTATTTGTGTGTTTGCGTGGAGGCTCTGCCGCATTAAGTCTTATTCCAAACCATCTCGTCTTAAGTGGAGGTGACTTGACCTTAATACATCCATCCGATGGTAGAATAAAATGCTGATTGGAGCGTTTTGTTTCCGTCAGAGAAAGGTGAAAGTGTTACAAAGCTTGCGGCTGTATTTATACACTGCATGATGAATCTGAGGAGTCACAAACAGGACAAACTATTATAAGAAACAAACAAACAAAAAGACCCAGACATTTGTGTCCTTTCAGGAGTTATCACAATGCATAATTTGCTTTTTGCTTGCCATTTTTCATGATGTCGCCTCACTCAACCCCTGACTGTAACACTGGCCATAACGCTTTGGCTTGTAGCAGAAATGACTCTTAAAAAGGTGAAAGTACGTAACATGCCACTTGTAACATGCCAAAAGCTGAAAGCTATTTATACGGACTTCATCTCATGCAAATTTTCCGCACTTTTGGCAACAACTTCGCAATTGTGAAGCAAAGCTGAACAACCTCAGGCTGTGTGGATTAGAAGGACTTGGGAGAGTTTTCAAAAGCATCATCATGTGTTCTTATCCCCATCACCAGGTCACAGTGAGATTAGAGAAACTTTTGCTTTCTTTTCATCCGACCAGGACTGCAAACTAGAGATGAAATACAAGTCAGAAACTGATGTCTGTGAACCTGTTGAGTCTGACTCAGCTCCAGCTTTATCAAATTTGATGTAGCAGTATCGAATCCCAACGATGCTGTATGCATTTGAAATCTATTTGACCCCACATGGATGTGCAGGGTGAAAAGGCTTTTTTCTTAGTCGTTAACAGTACACTTCTATGAACAGGCATTAAAATGACAATGGTACCTCAAAACTGCACTTCACTTCGACTCTTCACTTAGTGTATTAAGCTGGTCTCAAATTCCAGCGATAACAATGACAGAAAAATTATTGATAGAAAAGAGAAAAGAAAGGATGCAATGAGAGATCAGAAACAAGGAGAACAATCCACTCACAGTGGGTGGAAACATAGAAAGGTGAGCAAGGGAAGAGGAGCAGAAAAAAAGAGAGTTGAGAAAGGGGGAGAGGAGGAGACGAAGAGTAAAGTTCAGAGGGAATTGCAGCTATTTTTTCAATTTTAATTGTTTTGTGGGAAACCAATTCAGTTTGTCACCTTTTATATATTGAATCCTCGCTAAGCCAACGCAATAAACTTTCCCGAAGTGGGGGAAAAAAGGTCAAGTCTTTTAACACTGAGCTAAAATAGTAGTTACTTTTAAAAAATAACAATAATAATAATAATTTCATAAGAGATAAATGCATAGAAAGAAGAAAGAGAATGCAAGAAAGCGCTGAGGAGGAAGGAGACTTGCATAAGGAGAGGAGAGGAATGCAGTGAATTAAGAAGAGCGGACAGATTTAAAGACATGAAGCAAGAAGAGAGGAGAGAGAGAGAGAGATCCATAAATTGTGGACGGGATGATGAGGCACGAAGAGATGCTGGAAATATATGAGAGGAAGAAGATTGGCTGGGACGACAGCAGGATGAATGAGAGAGAGAGAAAGAAAGGGAGACAGATATAGGGAGGATGAAGCTGAAGCGCCATAAGCTGCATTGCTGTACATTTATGCATTATCTTCTCAGATAGAAGTTTGAAAAATTACGATTTAAAACTTCATAACTTATTTTCAAACAGTTTCCTGAACAGCAGCGAGGAAGGATCTCCTTCAAGACAACGAGATGCTCGCCGGTGTTAGTTACAGTAGCATCGGTTTAGGCCTGTCGTTTCAGCATGAAACATTATTTTCTGTGCGTGCCTTTTAATGAAAGTCACCTCAAGCTACTGTGGGAGCCACCACTGTGCAGCTTTAAATGAAACCTCAAAACATCCTTTGCAGTACAATATTCACTCTTAGTGTTTACCTAATGATTCTACATCGGATTTTATGGCTCTCTTTAGGTAGCAGAACATTTTTTATCTGATTTAATACAGATAAACTTTCGATACACTATTTCCCCCTTTCTCTTAACTTACATTTAATCAAAACCATGATATTTCCCCAACTTTACCCAAAGGTGTTGTGTTGCCTTAACCTAACCATACGTCAGTGCCAGCCTTAGGCGTGAGCCGAGCTGTTTATGTTACCTCTGAGTGTAATTCTGGGATTTCATTACATTTAAAGAAAACTGGGAAAGCGATTTAGATTCACTGTATAGAAATGTTGAATTTATTACATTTTTATTTAATCGGGCAGTCTCAAGTAAATAAAACTCTCCTTTCTGAGGGAGACCTGAGAACAAAAACCGTTCAGCATTAGTTTGAGGACAGTTTGAAGTTATTTCAATTTGAATGTTCAGAGGACATGAAGCCACTTCTAACAAGGTTAGTGCGTACATGTGGGATGTATAAAGTTAGGTTGTTTCTGGATCATAAATAGTAGCTCTAAATGGGAGAGAAGAAGCAAGTAGTTTAGCAGCTTAAGCAAAAGAGCTTTATAAATGAATACCAATAGAAGAGGGTTTCTTCTCAATCATAAATTCAAGTCCAAGGTTTTTTTTTTTTATTTTCTTTGGGCATCATAACAACATAACAATCTTCACTGTTCATTCATTCATACATGAACCTTTGCATTGTGTGTGCGATTCAGAGTTAGAATTGCAGGAAAAGCAGAGCTGCAGGCAGAATGCTATGAACTCAGTCCTTTCTGTATTCAGAACAAGCGTGAGATCAAGGTGTGCTAGCTGAAAGGTGTGTAGAGCGATTGTGAGTTAGGGCCTTAGTTAGGCTGGGTGAGCTAGACCTAGTGCTGCAGACGGCATTTTCAGCGTCAGCTATGAAATTCAGACATCAACCATTACAAGTCAACTACTATACCAGTTTAGGTTTACTCATATAACATGTACAAAACGATTAAGGCTTTCAGTCCAGCAAGGTCCCAGTACCAGAACCAGGCTAGTTGCAGTAGATCTCACAGCTAATACAGTTTAGAACTTACTGAAAACATATTAACCATTATAAGGTTGTTCACAATTGCTCAGTTCTCACCCTGGACTGGACTGCTGTAGGTACAGAGACAACCTAAGGATCTCATTTTGACCTTAACGCAGTGGAGTCGGTCAAAACTGAATTTGAGGTGCTTGAGTTTCTCAGGGGGAAATTAAAAATAAGTCAAGGATTTAAAGGGGCTGGCTGAAATCTCATGGAATTATTTTATTAAATGTTCTTTCTTTATACCCACTTCATGAAACCTGCTTCCTCTGGAGCGCCGTTGTTCTCTGCTCTGCATGTGTGTCTTCTGTTTTACATAGCACCCTCTGATCAGTTGTATGCCGCATGGCATGTGTGATACTATTATGACTTGTGTCTTGCAACATTTCAAAGAGCAGTTTTGATCAAAGTATTGTCATAGAATGTGGGAAACCTTATTCTTCAGTCAAACTCCAGCATAATTTAATCTCCTGCAAGATAAAATGATCAGGGAGCCTATTTTGTGTCATATGAAAGAACTTGTTCAATGGGATGCTGGCAAGAGGCAGTAATATATTATGGCTGGTGGTTAATTGTTTATTGAATATATGAAAAACAAAGCCAGTTTTTTGAGACAGAACGTGGGAAATGACATATAGCCTATTGGCATATTCTAGTATACAATAGAACTCCTTAAAAATAACTCAACTTTTCTCATTTTTTAATGTAGAAACACCCATCTATCTATCTATCTATCTATCTATCTATCTATCTATCTATCTATCTATCTATCTATCTATCTATCTATCTATCTATCTATCTATCTATCTATCTATCTATCTAATCACTTAGCCATATGAGCAGATGTATTTCATTGGATTTTTGCATTTGAATGTATACTCAAATGCCCCCCCCCATCAGCACTTTATGAAATAGGCCAGGTACCAACAGCCATGCCATGTTCAACTTCATGTTGAACTTCAGCAGGTCCTCAACCATGTCTACATGACAAAATGTATTGGATTGCTACCATGTGATTGGTTGATTAGATATTGGCGTTAAACACTTGAACAGGTGTACCTAAAGAAGTAGCCGGTGAGTGTATATGCCAAACTTGCTCTAAATATCGAAGATAGTTAAACTTTGGAAATTTCAACAAAGGTTTTTGTGAAAAAAGTGTAACATGATATCCCAAACTCACCTGATTTCAGACATTGCATTCATTCTGTCATTTCAAGTCAACACATGTACAACGTGGTCACAGCCTTCAGCATGTTGTGTATTTAAGATATAACAGTTTTCGGTTAGTCCAGTTAGTGTATTAGACATAATTTTCATGTTAATAATATTTGTATTTAAATAAATATGCACTATCAATTCAAACTTTATGTGTTTTCTTATTAATTTGCAAATTTATACAGCAAGGTCCTCCAAAATCTATTCAGATCATTTCTCCACCTGTGGTGTAAGTATAAGATATCATGCGTACAGAATCACAGACGCCAAAACAATGCATTATGGCTCACTTACCATGTGCCATGCTAGGAGCGTTTGGGTAAGGTTAAATTGAACTTCTCCTCACTCCAGCTTTCAAAGAGGACTCAACATCTGCCCAAAGGCACAAGCAAACTGCAAAACATTCAGATTAGGGGTTCAAAGCTGCTACCTCTTGCACTGCGTCCACTTCTGCTACTATGAATAATAGTAAAGCACATTGTTATGAAACTATTATGTTGCTGGTAGGTCATTTCACATGTCTCTGGAGGTCAACCTCAGCTCAGACTAGTACCCTGCAGCTGATAAAGATTCAGTGACTCAGAGTCTTACTCATCAGCAGGGTGGGGGCCTGCTGACGTGAGGGTTTAAAGCAAGATGTTCTCGCTGAATGTTGGTTTGCTCCACGTGATGACCTCAAAGTGCTGTTGATGTGGTAGCTCAGACTTTCCCTAACTAACCTCAACAGAACAATAAAAAACTTTAAAAACTGACATAGATATTATTTATGGGACAACATAGGTTCTGCCCATCAGGTTCCACTATATATGATCTTTTTGGTCTCAAGCCTCTTTCTGTTGTGGCGTCACATGACAAAAGAGGCAATATGCTTTGATGAGACTGGATCCCAGAGTGAGACTACATTTTTCTTCTTTGTCCTGTGTGGGAAAAAAGTTAAAGAAATCTTGGTACCTGAGCAGCACCATGGTATTTCATTTTGCTGCTGGGCTTTTTTCAGGTTACATTTATTCCGGTGGAACATAAACACCATCCTGCATTTAAACCCCTCTGTCTAAACAAGCAATAGACTTTAACCGTGAACGCTCACTAAAAAGGAGATTTAGTTGTCACAACGAGGACCACATAAGCTTTACATTTTTGTGTTAAAGAGGTTAGTTAAGCCTTGAATACATAAATCCCGAGGAAGCAGCAAGTATTTTGCAATTCAGGCAATAAATTTGGGGAATTCCAAGATACTCCATGTGTAGCTTGAAGGCATTTACTCTAAAGAACTGGGACAAAAATGATTTTCTTTATTCATGTTACATCATTCCTCGTTTCCTATAAATAGGGATATGGTTAAATAGGGTAGCAGCAGAAATAGAAAGTGTATGTGTGTGTGTGCGTGTCTGTGTGTGTGTTCATCGCTTCATGAATTTCTAATGTTTCTCTTCAGTGTAAATGATAAAAGATCCATTGGGGTTAAACAGAGCAGTTGGATCACACAAAACACTTATCTATTATTATAATTGTTTCGATGTTTGTTCACTTTGTGCGTGTGTGTGTTCACTGAGTGATGGTGATGGTGTTGATGTGAGTGCAGTGGTAAGGCATCCAGAGGTAAATCCCATCCCATCAAGCAGAAACACACAGTAGCAGTGACAGGAGCCGGCCCAGTTGCTCAGATTAGCAAGGCTGAAGCACGCTCACATGTGCCACTAGTAAAATAAAGTGGAATTACCAGGCGTTCTGAATTACTCATATATGTCTGATTCTTGTGTAAGTCACAATTATTACAACAAAATAACAATCTCACTGAAGTAATACAGTAACACACCAGCAGTCTGTTTTGTCTTTAGTGAACAAGCTTAGTAATACCTCACACTTGTTCAGGCTGGAGGGAGTAAGTAAACCTCTCCGCTAGCTAACTCCTTCAAAATTATGATTTCCGCCATTATTGATATGAGATCATTCTGGGTTGTAGAGGTGCCCCATCCTATAAATAAAAGCATAGGTTTCAGCAGAAAAGTAAAAAATATCATATCATTCATAGATACAGTATCTTGACCTTACAGAAAATGTCATGAGGGCAATGAAAAAGAATTATTTAAGATTTTGGAAAAGACAACCACGAGGGATTCTAATTGCTTTTACTTAGAAGGTTTGCTCTGTAAATGTGAATGACCCTGTCAAAAGCATTTAATTAAAAACACTGTGATTTTTAACAAAAGAATAAAAGCTTCCAAACACAAAATTAAGTGGTTGCTCACCCATTTACTCACATTTTCCCAATTCATTGAAGAGATCAAGTTAAATTTTTGTTTTTATTAAGGTTTTCAGCACTGATGACTGAAGTCAGTTTTATTAATATGAAGGCTAGCAATACAACATGCTCAAAAATATTAATGAGCTGGCTAAACAACAATTACAGCTGGTATTAAGCTAACAATATGCCAGCTAATGTTAGGCTCACCGCAGTATCGCTGCCATTGGTCAGAAGTGAGCTTCCCTGACTCATTTCACAAAGTTTTACAGCCTTCCCTGGAGTAAAGACACATGGACACCCAGTATATTGATAGCTCACTACAGATGAACAGTGGCCACTGTAGCTAGAATCGGGAAAGAAATGCATCCATCCATCCATTCATTCGCTTCTCAGGGTTGCTGACATAGGGCGAGAGGCGGGGTACACCCTGAACAGGTCACCAGTCTGTCGCAGGGCTAACACAGAATTACAAACAGCCTTGGGCGGGCCAAGGTGGAATCGAACCCAGGCCTTCCAGATGGTATTCAAACTGTGAGGTAGCAGTGCTAACCACTGCACCACCGGAAGGAAATGCAGTTGACTATCGAGGGTGCACACTGTACCTTAACTTCAATGACCACTTTATTACTGTATGTAAATTGTTGTAAACCTTATTGGGCACTTTTTTCCCTAAACATACGTTACAAAGTGTTTCACAAAGGTATAAATTTGATAATAAATTGATTTCACTACAGTAGCATAATGTTTATAGGTTTGGATTTGCAAACTACTGAAAGGTCAAAAAATATGTAGTGAACATTTATATGATATTATTCATCACTTGTCAGCAGTGTTGTAGTACTCGAGATTGGTCTTGGTCTCGAGACCGGTCTCGTGACCACTTTTTGATGGTCTTGGTCTTGTCAAGGACTCGACCTCATTTGGTTTCGGTCTTGTCTCGGTCTCGGACGTTGCGGACTCGGGATTTTATTTCAAGACCGGTCGAGACCGCAACTGTGGAAATATCACTAAATTGCCAAAATATTGTCCAATTTATTTGTTAACATTCTTGCTTTTATTGGATACAAAACCTAATGATTCAAATCCAAACAAGTTTGCGCTTCTCTGCCTCTCACAGGAGCGCGCTGCGGACTCCGCCCCGGCTTCTATCGCTCCGTGAGTCTGTATCGTTTCACCGCAATTTGCAACCTGCCACAGAGCACGGGCAGTTTCATTCACAATGTGCACGTTTGATCTCACTACGGTGGTGAATGCGCTTGACTTCGGGGGCTACAGAAATTGAAATATGTTTTTTATGCTTTAATCCCTCATTTGCGACTAAAAATGGGCTTGCAGTAGAAAAGTAATTTGGAGGATGCTTGTGATTAAAAAGCACTACAGCATTAAGCTCACGCAGCCCGCAGTTTTTCAACTAAAATACAACAAC
>VUQK01001831.1:8801-25336 GCA_015106715.1 Bujurquina vittata
TTTTTTTTTTTTTTTTTTTTTTTTTTTTTTTATTTTTTTGTTTTTTTTTTTTTTTTTTTTTTTTTTTTTTTTTTTTTTTGGAAATCAAACCTTGCAAAACTGTTGTCCATGCTGAGTCCAGCCGGCTCGATGTTCAGTCAGTATGTGTAACAGGCTCGATCTGGACATGTGCAGGGTGCGTTTATTTACACCCTCATCTGTTGTTTTGTAAGAGTGTGTGTTAGCTGCTGGAACGCACCTCCTGCCAGGACGCTCATTTCGGCAGCCAGTCTCTAATAATGGCTGCTGCACAAAGAGCGAGTGCTCTGAAAGCAGCACTGTAATTGGAGCATTGAAGGAAACTCCGAGTTTGCTGTTATGAAGCTTCTGGCTCTCCTCTTCTTCTTCCTTGCTCTCTTATCCTCATTAAAATAGCTGGACCTGCGCAACCTGTGGCGACTCGGCCGCCCACACAGGTTTCAAATATGAATTCTTACAGTGAATAACTATTATTTATAAAAGCACACAGAATGCACCTTTACAAACTCTCAGGAACACGAGTTTGAATGCTGCTTCCCTGGGAACTACTGGCCACACCTACTGTACATCTCATTGTGTTTGGTTTCACCTTTGACTGTTAAAAACACTCCAAATGAAATTATATTAAACTGCAGATACTCTCTTACCACCCAGCATGCATTTCCAAGATCAGCGATTTTGACTCGAATAGATTCTGCGTTGCGGGGATCTAGAGGGTTGATCAGAAGATCTGCAGCTCTGGCCCTGACTGTGGGGAGACAGCAAGCAGAAACAGAGTTTACACATTCTGGTGTATTAATAGACATTTATTCAAAACAAGGATCACTTCTGGCTGTTCAACAAAAAAAAAAAAATCCAACGAGGAGAAACTTCTCCATCACGCCCGTCATCACGTTACACGAGCATCCACTGACAGTATCACAAACCCATATTTAGAGTGTTCAACCTCAAGTACCGGTAGATAACCTGGCTGCCGTACACTTATCTCGCTGTTTTTGTTTTCAAGTTTTATCAAGCTTTGTACATCATCAAAGTAATGTGATTAGAAATTTGGAACGTTAATTGAATTACTGATACTAAAATGAAAGCTGTAGATGGAGATGAAGTAGAAACATGCAGTAAAATCAAAACACAGCAATGATGATTTGTGTTAGGGTGAAAACACTGGGCTCCAGAGTTAAATGTTAAACATATTAAAACATGGATTAATGGATTAAAACATGGATTTATTTAAACTCTACTATACCAGTAGTAGTAGAGTAGAGGAACATACAGTATGTTCCTCTAATAATGACAAATAGTAGAAACTCTGTGCTCCTGAGCTCCTGGGTTGGGATACATTAGACATCAAGTATAATATTGTGGTTTCAGGAGAAACTGTAAATGTTATATTGTATAAAAACAAATACATAGTAATTTAATCTCTCACTAGACAGGCCACAGGAGGATTTTCTATTACCCAAAGCAAGAACACTAATTCAAATAGTTTCGTATCAGGCTACGGAGAAAAAGGGATTTACCGCCAAAATAAATTGCATGAATAACCAATGTTAAAACAGGTAGAAATTAATAAAATGAACTGGCATTTTTGTTGATGTGCTTTAGTAATTTCACTCCAGCTTCCTCCCACAGACCAAAGACATGCAGTTATTGATTGAGGTTAGGTTAACTGGTGATTCTAAACTGGCTCTAGGTGTGAGTGGTTGTGTGTCTCTGATTGGCCCCTGTGACAGACTGGCTGGATGGATGTTGAAATGTTATATTAATATGTACATTGTTGTCATTAATTTTCACAACGCTTACACAACAGTGGGTAAGACTCGCAAATGAAATTATCCTCGTTATTTGAGTTGATGGTTGTATTGTACGGAGATTGTTTGGTCTGTGTGTTTCTGTGTGCGTTGGCTGGATGCACTGCCTCGTGCAAAATTCCTTGCGGGCCTCAGGAAAAATAGCTGCTGCACTGCTGTAGCTAATGGAGATCTGGCTAAACTAAACTAATCCAAATGAGCACTAAAATTCAGAACAACTTGTGGAGTACGCCTGGCCAGCAGAGGTTTAAGGTGGGACAAACCATTAAGCAGCAACAAATGCTAACCCATCTGGTCTGAACTGTCTTAGGAGCTACTTTAATAATGGGTCTTCGTCACAGCTATTTAAGCATTTCTTCCAGGCTTGGAGCAACACTTCATGGCAATTTCCCACTGTCAGTGGCCTCTCTTTCAGCAGGATGATGCGACCTAACGTCTTGGTGCTTCATATGACAGAGGTGTACATGACTCAGTGAGTCAGAGAGATTAAACCTGACAGCACATTAGAGGGCGGGGGGTCCTAATGTTTTAGTGCATCACTGTGTAAATCTGTTTAAAACAGTTACTGCCATTTTACACCGGGTGGCTCCTACACTCACTATCTATCAAAATCATGGCTATTTTTCAGGCATCATTCCTAACATACTGGATATTAAAGATGTCATGAGTTTGAAATTGGTTATTCTACCAATGTTTTATCATTTTCTCTGTGTAGTTTGGTTAAAAATCATTACCCTTATTTTACCTTTCGGTGTGTCTCCCGTGCTTGAGGATGACACAGTGCGACTGCGGTCTGCAGTGGGGCTGTTGGGTGAAGGTCCTGCTTCAATGTTTGCTGTGCCAACACAAACGGGGTTTCCTGGCTCAGGATCCAGAGGCAAGTCAGGAAAGATGGGAATTGTACCTAGATGCCGCTCACTGGAGCCGTTGGTGAGTCCTGGCTCTCCCAGTTCGCCGTTATACATCTCATAGCCAGAGCTGAGAGAGTTGTCCCTGTCTGTGTAGCTGAGCTCAGACTCCACCAGGGGGCAGAGAAGAGGCTCTGGGGTGGGTGAAGGAGGTGGAGGCGTGCCTGGGTTTGGTTTCAGTCCCTCAGAGCCTAACAAAACATGGCCGTTGGTTTTGACTGAATTGGTTTTATTGTTTTGGGGTTTGACAGGGGAGGTGTTATCTGTGAGGAGGTCAGTAGTCGTGTCATCATCCTCATCCTCTTCCTCCTCCTCCTCTTCCTCTTCTTCGTCGTCCTCCTCCCCCTCCTGCTTCTTTGAGGCCTCTTCTTCCACCACCACCAACACCTCCTGCTCTGTTTTGCTCTCACTCTTTGGCTCCTCTGTCTCTTTGTCCTCTTCGTCTTCTTCTTCTTCTTCCTCCTCCTCCTCCTCCTCCTCCACCTCTTCTTCTTCTACCTTCTCTTCTGTTTCCTCCTCCTCCTCATTCTCATTCTCTGTCCCTTTTAATCCCTCTTCCTCCTCTGCCTCTTTTGGCTGTACCTCTGCTTGTGTTGGATCTCTGTTGCCTTCCTCTGAGGCAGGGGGAATAGGGGCATCTTTTTCAGCGACTGGCGTGGGTTCGTCTTCTTCTTCCACCTCCTCCTCAGGGTCATCGTCGGTGATGTGGGCTGCTTCACTCTGCTCCTGGGGAGGGGCTGCACCTAACATAGAGTGAAGAGAAAAACATTATAAGCAGTTAGTGGGTGGGACAAAGATGTACAGTAAGTGGAATCAGACAAGATGTAGGCAGGGAGAAAAGGATCATGAGAAGAGCATAAAGACAAGAGAGAAGGTAGCAAAAGTGAGAATACAAGAATGAAAGAGACAGAGGGTGGAGGAGGGAGACGGAGAAAGACATTGTCTTTCTTTTCTTTTTTTTTCCTTCTTGTGAATCAGCCTAGCCTTCCATACACAGCAGGACAAGCGTGGGCCGAGTGGTTGGAGCCAATCCACATCCTATTCATTCACAGACAGACTAAAACCCAAAACCATACAAATACTTGCACGTGCTGCTGATCTATCTTAGCTCTACTTTGGAAAAAAAAATCCCTTTCTGGCTATTGAAAACCTGAATACAGCTTTTTTTAAAAGCGCTGTTATGCTCACTTTTCTCTCAGTGCATTATATTGGACTCAATAGCTGCAACACCAGTTGCAAAGTTGCAGTAAAAGTTTCCTTTAGCTTAACTGAACTAAAAATAACAGTAAGTAATAGTTACCGATTACAAAGTTTGGACTTTCTGAAGCTGATCTCAGGCTTCCAATTAACAATGTGTTAATTTTTAAACATTCAACCTGATAATCAGACTAAATTGCCATTTTGTCTCACTTAAACTGAGACAAAATGGCAATTAAGTTAATCTGAAATCTGAAATGCTGCTGATGATTCAGACTGAAAATAGGCTGCAAGGAGGCAATACAGCAAATTCACTGCAAGTAGCAAACTAATTTACACAGCCTATAAATAGCTGATGGGAGCGCAGGAAACCATAAAACAAACATTAGACAGATGTGACAAGGAATGGAAATGAGCTGAAGACGTCACCGTCTGATATTTAACGTTGTTTCTACTGTAACTTTCTGAAGGAGGAGTTGGATAAAAGGACACATATGACAGGAACAGATGTATATATAAACTTGTATTAAGTATAATGAGATAAAAACAAAATATCTATTTTTAATGCATGTGTCTTTATGCATTAAATTATCAAAAGACTTGAGTCATTTCTGAAACACTGAAGCAGTAAGGATTTATTCACAAATGTCTAAATGTAGTAAAATTGTTTATCTTCAGTCATGACTCACATGTGTGATTAGTCAGCCTGACAGGCCTCTCTGCTCCCTCGTCCTCCTCGTCCTCCCCGTCCTCCTCATCATCGTCGTCATCGTCGCTGTCTCCCAGGGACGTGCTGTGGCCCGGAGGCGGTGCCGGCGGCTGCAGCGGCGAAGGCAGGTTGTGTTCGAGTGGCACCTTCTCGCCCCCTTCTTTGGCTCTCTCCTCTTTCTTCTCTGCCTCTCTCTCCAGGGCTTCAATCTCCAACATCCGCCTTTCCAGCAGCTCGGCTTGCCGCTTCTGTTTCTTCTTCAGCTTCTTCTTCTTGTTCTTGGAGATCTTTCCAACCTGATTAGGGGGAGGGAGAAATAAAAGCAGGGAGGGCGAGTCAGAGGGAAGCCAAAACAAAGAAATAAAAAGGTTCTGATACTTTGATGCTTGAAGTGGTGTGTTTTCATTTGCAAGTGAGATGTTCACTAAAACCTTCAGCACAAGTTGGGTTGGTAGCGGGTACACGTACGGTCCAATTCATCTAAAAATTTGGTGATTGCAAATGTTTTACCCCAACTGAAGAACTAACATTTCACTCTGCCCTTCATCTTTTATGAACTTTTATTAATATTTTAAAGTTACCAAAGAATATGATGTAGGGTTTCAAGTTATTTTAACTAAACCGAACCATTAAAAATGTAATGGATTATTAGAAAAAGTGAGTCCTGTAACTTTGGGCCTATATTCTGGCTAATATGGAACAACAGATTAATTACAGGTTAATAACTGTAAATAAGACATTTAGTGCATTTCCTTTTAATACTGCACTGCACGTATGCATGTATATTGAGTTTGTGTCTTGCGTATGTTTGTGTGTGTGTGTGTGTGTGTGTGTGCCTCTCATTTCATACTCACATCTGTTGTACTCACCGGTTTGAGCTGGGGGGCTGTGCTAACTGACAAAACAGAAAGGAAAAACAGCAATCAGACACTTCCGAGTTTCACCGCTATCAGGCCGTCAGACACTCGACACAACAGTTACAAGTCAAACGCTCATTTAATACTTTAATACTTTAATGCTCATCCCAGATTGATAACGTTAAAGGGTTATTCTTTTCATGCCTTATACTTCAGATCCATAACTGGTTACCCTAAGGCTCAAAAAGACCCCACTGGCCAATGCAAGCAAATGACAGCTCACAGTGGGGTTCACCAAGGGGCCAGAGTTCATGTGGAGTTCATCAGGAATCATTTTGAGATTTTTTTTTTTTTAAGCGGAGGAACTTAAAAAAAACAAGAACAACAAATTTCTGTAAAGCAACGTAAGTGAGGAGGCACAGAAGGCCCTTTTTTTTTTAACCGTTTTTGTATTACAAGCACATCCACATTAAGCATAAGAGTTCCTGCATATCCTGCTGAAGTGCGTGCAGCAAAAATTTGTAATAACAAAGAAGTTAGAGGTACTGAATAAAAACACTAAATAAACAAACAGACCTCAGTGCATGCTAGTTTTTTGTGGCCATATGCTACTGCTAAAGTTGGATTATATTCCAAAAACCTTTAGGTTATGTTCTCCTTTTACTTTTTGTATTAAAAAAAAGCAATCATCTGGACACAAAGTTAAATGAACTACAATGCAGTAAATACCTGATATTGATTTCTTACTGAGAGCTGAAGTAGACTGATGCCATTGTCACATCAATACAGTGTAGCTGCAGTCATATGAAAAAGAAATATGCAGTCCTCTCTGTCACCCTTACTGCTTCCATTGGAATTAAGAGTTTAAATACTGTAGCAGACAGGTGCTGCAAATCAAATATACTTGATTAACTGATCATCAGAAAGTGTGAACACCTCTATAAAAGTAGAAGTTTTTGCTGGTCTGGAGCATTCAGGTATGCATTAAACATAATGCTGCAATCTTCCCAGGAGTGGACGTCCAAGCAAATTCACCCCAAGCTCAGATCATGCAATGCTGGAAAAAAAGCCCATCTCAGACTCTACAGGCCTCAGTTCGCATGTTAAATATTAAAATTCATGACAGCACAATTAAAAAAAAGAATGAACAAGTATGGATTGTTTGAAAAGATTGCCACGAGACTCTTCTCTTTAAAAGGAACAGCACAGCTTAGGTTTGCAAAGTTGCATCTGAACAAACCACAAGACTTGTGGAATGTCCTCTGGACAAAATGGAGAGGTTTGAAAACCAAACACAGCATATCAGCACAAACACCTCTCCTGAATCAATCCATACAACAACAACAACAACAACAACAACAACAAAGAAAATTACACCAGAATAATACTTCAGACACATACAATTATTTCTACCAATTTCTAAAGATATGACATTTTTGTGTGTCACATGTAAAAGGTTTTCAGATTAGCAGACACAATATTATCAAACTGCATTTTCCGCATCCCCCCTGTGCAAAAAATTATTAACTTATAACACAAGCACTGTAAAATATTTTGGTATTTGTGTCCTCCACAGCTTCAGCTCTGCCTGAATTACGCCAACTATTTCTTCTCATATGAAGCAGAGATGGATGACATATTGTTACAAAGCATGCCTACATTTATAGTGTCAAACTGCAAAAACACCCAAGAACTACATCTCAGGCTCTACAGTTAGCGTGTTAAAGTTCATGTACAATTACAAAAGGACTGAACAAGTATGGCTTATTTGAAGGGCTGACAGGGGAAAGCCTCTTCTGTCTGAAAAGAACAGCAACAACACTGTAAAGCAGGAGTGGGCCAAATGTGAGAGACTCAAAGTCAGAAAGAAAACTGTTACTTCAAGTTACACATACTACAGGTGGATCTACATGCTAATGAATCATGAAGTGTACAAAATTCTTCTTTTCATTGCTGCATGACTGTAGCTATACTATACTGAGCCAGCAGCAACTTAGCTTATCTAAGCATAAAGACTGTAAACAGTAAACCACACTTTTCCTCATTTCTTTACTCTGAACTGCTAAAATAACAAGCTATGGTTTCACAGGTGGTTATGAGCCGTTTCTAGATTTTTGCTGTAGGTTTACCTGTTTCTAATTTTTGTACTATACTAAACTGATGACTGGCAGCTGTAGCGTTATATATTTAACCAACATATTGTGTATAAGAACAGTATTAGTGCTCACGTCTTACTCCAAATAGCAAAGCTCATTTCAAATAAGTATTTACCTTAAAACACACATGGTGAGAATGAAATGTGTCCCTACCTGCTGATCCAGATGGTGGAGGGGCTCCAGCTTTTTGCCATTCCGTTGCTTCCATGGCCATACGCCTGACAAAGACGTCATCTACACACATCAAGATGTTCTCTGGCTTTATGTCTGTGTGGATGATTTTACACTTTGTGTGGAGGTAGTCCAAACCCTGCAGAACCTGCACACAACATTCAGATAGACTATTGTATGCCTCCAGTCAGCTCGGTTCAGATTTGGTCACTTCATCATTTCATCATAAGCTTTTAGCCACAGCTGTCTGGCACAGAAGCATAGAACCATGTTCATATTTCTTGTTTAGGCACGGCTAAACAAAAAAAATGTAAACACGTCTCGCTTCTTTTCCTGATCTCCTTTTCTGTCTCTCTACTTTTCATTCATTCTCTCTTTCGATCAGCCAGCTCAACCATTCTTCAAATGTTTGCCATTCTTTTCTCTTTTCTTTTTCAAAGCTTTGAAACCCGAGTGAAGGACAGTCTCATTCAGTTTCTACCAGAGACGGGAGATTAATCTCTTGTCTCTGGTTTCTACTCATCTCCAGCTCAGGTTAAGTGAGGCTAGCAGCAGCTGAAACGCATTGAACATTTGCGCAGTTATATTAATTATCTATATACTGAATTTCTTTATCCACCATCTACTTTTGCTTATCATTTTTTTAATGAACTCTTCAGCAGTACACATTTTACAAGCAGTAGTTGGGACAAAGAAACTAAATTAGTTAGAAAGTCTCCATATTACATTGCAAACATAGTACTGTGAGGAAGACTTGAGCCACCCGTTATTTCTTTATCTTCTGGGGAATAAACAATTTTTTTTTTGTGACAGGCTGCTAATAGCAAAGATACAGTTTAAACCTGGTGCTTTGTCAAGTTCTCTGTTATGTGTAGACAGAATACTGGTTCTTTCCTTGAGTTAAGTTACTTTTTTATGCTTGAATTATTCATAACTCTGAACAAAAAACAACGCATTCCTCTGAAAATGGTCAGGTACAAGGACTGGACTGAAAATGAGTGAAAAAGCAGCCAAAGAAACAAGACCTTCAGAAAGCCTGGAGAACCACTATTCAAGACTACTTTAAAAATTCCAAGGAACCAGGACCAGAAAGCCTGGTTCCTGGTTCTTTGGAAGTAGAATATAAAGACATTTGGGGGTGAAGGATGATCTTCTCAACCTATTTGTATTAACTTCGCAACTACAGTTTCAGCTATTGAAGAAACAAGCTAATAATTTGGAATAATTTTACAAATGCTGGATTACAGTATTAAAGTGTTAAATTCATCCAAATTTTGTGAAATATTGAGTTTTTTTATCAAGTCTATAAATGTAATTTGTTGCTCTGTGTGTGTCCTCACCTGTCTGATAATGCTCTTGACGCACGGCAGCGGGAGACCTTGGTAGTTGGATTTAATAATCCATTTCAGCAGGTGGTGACCCAGCACCTCAAACACCATGCAAACATCTGCAATTGGGAGTCAAGGACTCGCATTATCGTATCTCTATCACATACACCTCCAAACATGCACGTGCACAATTAGGATACGTATGCCGTTGACTCCAGAAATCTTGAAGTCATCTATCAGCTGTACCACCATATCCTTGTTGGGGTCACTGGGGTCACTCTCTCTCACCTGGAGGACAAGATGGGATAATAAGATACAGTAAACACGTCAGGAAGGACAAGAAAGGAGGACGACCCAGACAAAGGAGGAGGAGGATGGAGGATGAAGAAAGAATATAAACAAAGGGAAAAGGTCAGGAAGACAGGAAAAAGGAAGAGGATGAGAGAGAGATGGATGTGGAAGATAAAAGTTGCTGATGAACTGAGTATAAGGTGACTGTCCTCTGCATCTACCATGCAAGACAAATGATGAGTGCATATTTACATTCTTCCCTCTTTTTCTTTTAAGTGTTAAGGAGGTAGGAAAAATGGAAGGGTGAAGTAAGAACAGGAGCTAAGGAGAAAACTGGAGATGGATGCAAAATTGGGTTATAATAAGAAGCAAGAACAGAAGGAAAGACAAAATGAATACGAGAAAATCCAAAAACCAAAATGTCAAATTAATGAGATTCTCACACATCGCAGTAGTTTGATCTCATCCAGGGCCGTCTCTGTGTAATGCTGAGCACTCTTCACCACCTTCATCGCCACAAAGTTCTTCACTCTGTAATGCCACACGCACACATCGTTTTTATTTTATACTGACTCACACACTAACAAGTTGTTGAAGCCAGCAAAGCTGATTAATGTCACCCCGTGAGAGAGATGAAAATAGGAATCACCAAAGTGAACCAGCATTAACGGGCAATGTCAGCCTAAGCTTTGCTGGTTGTCATTCACACTACCCACACTGCCACTGGAAATGCATATGTATGAGCTGTGTGGCATTTAATTAACATTAAATAATCTTAACACTATGAGATGGTACACCACTGACACACTTCTTTGTCTTCTAACAGCCCACGTTTAAACTCTTCATTATATAGTTATTACAATGAAACCACTTTCTCTTACTTTCCTATAACATATTAAAACAGATCACGTCACATTAATGGTAAGCTTGGTTCAAAATGAACACATGAAAAGGATGACAACAGTGTCACAGAGTTGGACTCCTTACATGCACCTCTATTTCTGCCATTAAAAGCTGCAAAAAAGGCTTAGCTGTGACATTCGTTGTACTTATGCAATACACAGGATATAGATTGTAGAGGCCCTTAAAAAGGACCACTACACTACAATGTTATCCTATACCTTCTGTTTCCTGAACTATAGAAACAATTCCTGGAGGAGGGAAGAAACAAAAACATACAAGGAAGAACACATAACCCAGAGGTCATGACTCAGGGATCTAAAGGCAACACAAAAAAAACATCCCACCAGTCAAGAGCATGCATTTATTTATTCAGTGAAAAACAACATGCAGAAAACAATTTATTAAAAAGGAATGAGTGAGTAATGCACATCTAAGAGTGACAAAAACTGAAAGAAAAAGAGAAAAAAAAAGCTAAAAGAGCATATGAAAAAATTTATTTCTCCAAATGAATTTCTATACATCGCAAACATGCATCTTAACAGTGACACAGCAAAAAGCATCAAGGGCCAGTATCTGCTGCAGACTGTGCCTACAGTAATCCAACTCACTAGTTTATGACCACCATTAGTGTAATTAACGCCGGTGAAAAAATTAGTTTGTGCGGATATGTGTGAGTCGCTGAAAGGTGACACTGGACTAATGATACTGTTATCCATCTACCTCGGTTGCCTTGTGAACACACAAACAACATGACAGTGTAAATAGATGACTTTGATGCCAGCACAGGGTGGTGCTGCTTGCAGCTGTCGTTGTGGTGACGCGCCAGATCCAGTCAAAAAAGGGCACACGCAGTGCGGGTGGATTATGTGAAGTGAGAGCATGAGAACAAAGGGAAGGAGTGCAAGAGCAGCCTTTATGTACATGTGTATGAACTTGTGTTGGCATGTGGGACTGGGTGTATATGACCCCCCCCCCCCCCCCGATCATGACATGTTTGTGGTGTGTGCACATGTGTGCATGCGGCATGAGAGCAACGTGAAGCAGCATTCGAAAGCCTATACTGTACAATAACATGAATGTGTGACTCACTGGATGTCCCAGCACAGCCATACGGTGGAGAAGTGGCCCCACCCCAACTTCCTGATCACATGGTACCTCCCGTTGAACAAATCCCCAATCTTTACCGGATGGTACCCTCCTGAGAGAGAAAAAGAGAGAGAACATGAAGGTTACAGTCGATAACCCCGCAATGACTTGAAATCCATTAGTGAGTAAGAAGTGGAGGTAGAGCAGCAGCTGCATAGAGGGAGGAAGGTCAGACAGTCGTTTTCACACATGAACTCTGGACAGTGTTGAAAGAATTAAGTCTGGGCACTGTCTGAAGTTGCCTTTTCTTAAATGTGGTACATGACAGGAGATTCTTCATGTCAGATGCTTTCTCACCAGTGGAAAAACTCCCTTTGGTTTAGGTAGAAGAAAGAGCATACAGGAGGCTGTACAGATGACACACACAACACCCACCTGCTTGCTGTAAATTCTTACCTGTTCTATTCTCAAATGGGCTGAGAGAGAAGAAGGTTTGGGTTTTTTTGAAATACAAAAGAACATTTTGGTATCTATTTCTGATTATATGTACACTAGACTGCCAAATGTATTCACTCACCCATCTAGATCAGTGAATTCAGGTGTTCCAATCATTTCCAGGGTCAAAGGTGTATAAAACCAAGCACCATGCCGCTTGCTTCTACAAACATTTGTGAAAGAACGAGTTGCTCTCAGGGGTTTCCATGGCTGAGCAGCATCTAATCCTTGCATCACCAAGTACAATACAAAGCATTGAAAGCAGCTGTATAAAGCACTCTGCCAACGGACTCTACAGCAGTTGAGACATGTTCCCTAAATGATAAATCACACTTCTTCTCTGTCTGGCAATCAGATGAACAAGTCTGGGTTTGGTGGTTGCCAGGAGAACGGTACTTGTTAGTTCCAATGAAAGGAACATGTAATGCTTCAGCATACCAAGACATTTTGGACAATTTCATGCTCCCAACTTTGTGGGAACAGTTTGGGGATGGCTCCTTCCTGTTCCAACACATGACTGCACACCAGTGCACAAAGCAAGGTCCATAACATGGATGAGTGAGTTTGGTGTGGAAGAACTTGACTGGCTTGCACAGAATCCTGACTTCGACCTGATAGAACACCTTTGGGATGAATTAGAGCGGCGACTGTGAGCCAGGTCTTCTCATCCAACATCAGTGTCTGACCTCACAAATGTGCTTCTGGAAGAATGGTCAAAAATTCCCAGAAACACATTCCTAAAGAGCTGACGGTGTTATAGCTGCAAAGGGTGGGACGACATCATATTAAACTCTATGGGTTTAATATAATGAAAGAATAAGATGTCACTCAAGTTCATGTGTGCGTGAAGGCCGACAAATGAATACTTTTGGCGATATAGTGTATTTGTCATGAGATTATTCTATATTCTATCGAGTATCACAGCTTTATGTTTTGTATTTTCAAATCTGCCTTGACAAATTAATCAGTTCTTAAAAACACAAAGTGCTGTATCCACTTTTCCTAAAGGGTTACAAAGTGCACCGAGCGTTTTAAAAGTTCTTAAAAAGTTCACAATGAAAAATGAAAAGAGGCCAAACTACATAAATGAGAAGTGATCTTTTTGTCTCTCATCTTGCTCAAGTGAGCTCTTTTTAAACACAGAGAAAGAAGCCACCTGGGGGCAAGTAGTTCCTCTTGACATGATGGTGGCATGTGATCAAAACCGATTTAGCTATACTGACTAAAGCAAAAATAAATTTCAAAACATGCTACAGTTTTTTTTAAAATGAAAAGTGAGGCATAGCATTCTTCAGCATTCACATAATGATGCACCATTTTGAAACGTGGCTGCATTATAATGAATGCTTTGAATGTTGTGAAGCTGCCTTTGTCCTCCTGAGCTGTGGCAAGAAACTAGGTTGTGTCTCCATTTTGGCAAATGCCAAGCAACCTTGAAACGCTTGTGACACACTAATGGCTTTAACATTGCTGCTGTAAATCCCATCAGAATGGAGCTCTGGAGAAATGAGGGAAGAAGAGAAGAAGAGCAAATACTGACAGAGATGGGGAGAAAGGGACAGGATAGGACAGGGAAGCCAGTGTAGCGCTCTATAAACCAGAAGATGATGTGGAAGTAATGGGCTGGGACAAACGTGTGCATGTGACTGACCTTTGCAGTAGTCCGCGGGGTCCTCCTGCTCCTCATCGTCGGAGCCCAGGATCTCCTCCTCCGGCTCTGGGGGCCCTGCAGGCTCAGGGGGAGGTGGAGGGGGTGGCGGGGGAGGAGGGGCACTTACCGGGGCTTTCTGCTGGGTGTCAGGCCTGTTAATGCAAGGGACGCGAAAATTAGTAAAGTTTTCAATGGAAATTTGCCTGCCTTCAATACTTTAATATTTTTAGGGAGTTTTTTGTTTTGTTTTTTATCTGTGAGTCACAGCGAGCACTACAGTGGCCTGAACTTTAAGTGAAGATGACTAATAGTCAAATAATAACTTGTGACATTTTCATATATATATATACACAAAATGTCAGCTCTGAAAGTGTTGCTGACTGACATCAGCACTGACTTCACAAAAGCTTTTAGATTTGCCGTACTGAACACACTGTGCCAGACAGGTCGCAGCACATCAGGAAGTGAAGTGTTGTGTGTCTGTGGTTGAAATAAATAAAAGACAAACTACACTGAGCGTGAACATCAATATTCAGTGATTCCAAACAATGAAAGAATACGTTATTGTTTCACAAACTCATTTTCAAAGAATAGAAAATGAGAAGCAACACAAAGCAATCTTCTTCCACTATGTAAAATCAATCAAAAATGAAGACAAGTGAACCCAGCTAGCTGTTATTCATATTTGGGTAAATCTGAACCAGATACACCCAAAGTCCCTCATTCATTTATCTGTTTATTCAAAGAGAAGTGCAGTAAAGAGTTTCCCCAAAACAAACAGCAAGGGACCCATTACTTTGCCAAGTTAAACACTCACACAATCTTTACAAACAAAATCTCACAATAGAGCAAAAAACAAGAGGTCTTCTTCATGACTGTAAGAAAGCACAACAATTTAATGATGGCATAATAACTATTATTCTCCGTAAACTCCGTAATTCTTAACAATCTAGTTTAGTTTCAAACACAATGATATATATAAAAAAGATCCCTTCCTGCTTTAAATAAATGTAGTGCTAAGTAAAAACAACCAGCAGGTCAGACCAAGTTTGCTCCCAGGGTCATTTTCACGGTCAAGAACCTTCTTCCACCTCCTTTCCCTTGTCTAAAGCAGAACTGAATCCATGAGAGGGAGAAACATAAAATAGGCCGCAGAACACCAGCTGACTTATTCTCTTGGCTTGGCTACATTTTGAGCATTTAGCTGGCACACTCATCCAAGGCGAAGTACAATGATTGATCAAGAAGGGTTCACCGTTTTGCTCTGGGACCCTGCCATGGCACACGCCGCTATTTGTGGAGAACTTGGGCACATGCCTGTAATATTTCTGTAATGGAAATGCTCCACAAAATAGGAGCCAAACCTCCACATTTAGTGCCATAAATTACTCCGTGTGTGTGTGCCTGTGCGTGTGTTGTTTGTTTGTTTTTTTCTGTCAAATTAGTGCACAAATTAGTGCCTTCAGTAGTTCACTCCATCTTAAGAAAACACACACAAAGGTACAAAAACCTCAGTCAAATACACACAAAAAAAAGCCTGAAAGCTTGCAAAGAGTTGCTTACTTAAGCATCAAACAGCTACACACCAAAATTATTGTTCATTCTGGGTTACCACTCATGCCAGCTGATGAATGCAAGTCCAATATTTACTGTTTCTGACCTCTAATAACTCCTGAGGGAAATAACTGGGTCTTTCATAGCTAAACATTTCCAGTATGTAATTTGGACCTGGATGGGTATAGCAGGAGTCTGACAGAAGTGTTGCCTTCTATGGCTAATAAGAGCAGTGATAGTGAACCCAACAGTAAAGTTGAGGGCTGAAAAAGCTAAACAATGATTTGAAACAATAAAACTTTGCAAAGATGATTAAATATTGTGCTCAGCTAACATAGTGCTATATAGCCACCATACCATATGGAACAGTCTGAACAGCTAAGCTTCATACTTCTGTGCTAACACACTGCTGCTGCTGCTGATGCTGCTGCTGCTACTAGTGTGAGGACAGAAATAGACACAGAGACACCAGACAATTTATGTCTGACTAAAGAACTGAATATTAGCTATTAAAAAACAGCAATAAATAAATTAATTAATCTGATAATAAATAATGTAAAAAATCTTATCTGGGACAGTCACAGGACACACATTAGCTATCATAACAGCTTAAAAAAAAGAGCATTCTAAGAATCCAAAATTTCCTTATGCACAAGCCCAGCATGGGGGTCAGTTTATGTGTACACTTGCTTAAACCAAGCCAAAAACTGCAGTTCCTCTTAGTGGTCACTTGTGGCTACAAAAGGGAGTTGATCCCAAAATTAATAACTTCACAGAATTAAAAAGCATGTTTACAACTTGATACAAAAAAGAAATTTTTTTTTGGCTTCTATGGACAATTCTCCCCCCTCAGGACCACCCTGCACGGAGTGAACTAGCAGAAGTCAAAACACTTTGTACTCAGCATCACCTCGCAGCACCTTCAGCATGATCAAATGCTAAAATTAAAGCAGAAAAAAAAAACAAGCAAAACAAACAAGCAAACAAATATACAAAGCCATAGCTTGTGAGCTGTTATAAAATTGTGGTCACAGGCGGAGACACATGATGGAGCCTCTTGGTACGTTGCCACGGCAACTGTAGAGCAAGGAGGGGTGGTGGGTTGGTGGTGGTGCTAATCCAGGACTCAAAGCATTAAATGTGATGTTTAGACTAAAACACGCATACACACACACACACACACACACTCAGAAACATTGTGGCAGCTAAAGGTGACAGATAACTTGGCATTGAGATTTCATTGGTATTTTACAACTCCCTCGCTCTCTCCCTCTCACTCTTTTTCACACACACGCACGCACGCACGCACGCACGCACGCACGCACGCACGCACACACACACACACACACACACACACACACACAGTGGAAGGCTGTGTCCTTGCAGTAGGAAGCTACTTA
>VUQK01001832.1:3155-20747 GCA_015106715.1 Bujurquina vittata
GATGTTGGGTGTTACCTTTTAAATTGTTTTCTTTTTATTATAAACCAACATTAAAAAACGTTTTTTTTTTTTTCTTTTTTTTTTTTATAGAAAGAGTCTTAATTTTCAACTGTTACGAAATAAATTATGCGGTCAAAACTTTCCACGTTTTTGGTGAACGTGCATGTTCATTTTTCTAGAACATTTGTTTCCATCTTCAACACACGGAGGAAGTACTACATCTGCATGTCAGTTCTCACGATCTCGCAGCTCTCATGAGCATCAGCAGTTAGGCAAGAGTGCTCTCGACCGAAACTCATGACAACGATCCGGGGGTGAATGTAAGCAGAGTGAGCTGAAGTTGTGGTGAGATTACAGTCAGACCTGATCACAGAACTCTGACGGATGCCTCGTAGGTGGGATGAGTTAGCTGTGAGCCAAAGCTTCACAAGCCCGCACACTCTCATTTTATAAATACAATTCACCAGAAGCACTATAAATGCCTCTTACTCCAGTAGCAGTTTCACTTCAACAGTCACGTCTGCACAGTTTGTGAAGACTGAGCTGACAACAGAAGAGTCGCCACAAACTAGCCACTCAGCATACTTGTGAGATCTTAGAAATCCTGCATCCTGATAACGCAGCTATCAAAAGGGACCTTACTTGCTTATTATTTCAGATCAAATCACAAGAAAACCATCACGGACGCCTTTAATGTCCAACACGGTAAAGAATCACGCTCACCATAGCACTGAAGTAAGATTGGATCAAATGCGAGGTTGCCTAATCTCACCTTTATGTCCACGTCTATTGATAAGCCCATTTGCTGTGACCCATATCAACTAACTAGGCAACCTTGTCCAGCCCGCTGAAAAACACGGTGACCTTGTCTTTTTTTTTCTGCTTGGGACCAAATGCTTTACATCATCCCCACCTTTCTCCTCATGACCCATGCCACACAAGGTCATGACAGATCCCGCACACCCACCCCCACCCATGTTCCTTTTCTACTCCTTAGAGAAGCTCTGTGGCGTTTGTGTGAATGAGGAGCCAAACACTGAAAGACCTCCAGACAACCTTGGAGAGTCTGTTCCAATCTATACAGCCAGCAGGTGATGTTTATCTCTACTATAGCAGGAAGGAGTTCTCTAATTGTTCAAAGCCACATATTGTCATGGTGGACAAAGAGTGTCTATTAAGTTAATGCTATAAGATCCAGGAGAAGCAAAACATAGTCTGTGTTATATTAAACCCAAGCCAGTTGTGCACCACCTTCACATGTGTAAATACAAATTTACAAACACTTTTTTCAAATTGAGTAAGCCCATATATCATGTCTTACATAGCTCAAGAGGCACCAAGAGAAGCATGTCTCTTTTAGGATATCAATATCAAATATTTTTGCAAATCACAAACTGCTGCACTTTTTTTTTTTAACTTTAAAAAAAAACAAAAAAAAAAACCTTTATACACTCCACAAAATTCGTGGCCTGCTGAGGCAGCCGTGTCTTAAAAACAAGCTTTTGTGCCCAAAACATGCAGAGGTCTGTGGATGGACACAGTGAGCGGAAATGGCTACACTCTGGACGCTGACATGCAACGTGTGTGCTTAAATGCCTTGGTGAGACTCAAACCTGTTCAAAAACTACTTAGGAAAACAAACACGGCTCCCATTCCAAATAAATGTCCGTTTGAAATGGAATGTTGGAGCAATATTTTGGATTTGCTTATACAGTGAGAAAAAATGGAATACATTTTGTAAATGGGCTTTGAGCTGAAGAGGGACTCACTTTGAGGGTGGTGCAGATCAAAGGTTGTGCACTGCCTGTTTGTAAGGGCAGAATACCAACAGCCACATTACTCTGGCAACAACCACCTTCTCACCAGTTTGAACTTGGAGAACACTAAGGCCAGTGTTTTGGCCAGAAAAGTCTGAGGCTTCGCTTTCAGCTGCCTTTCTATCCATTTTTTTTTTTGAAACCCAAGCTAAAACTGAACAAGATAAAGTCACACAAAACATATGTGTATACATATGCATATTACATACATGTGCGCATGCACAAGCAAAGACAGAAATGCACACATAATCTTGCTGACTTGTGTTAATTGCCATTTAGTTGCAGCAATTTGCTCATTTTCAAGAGAGTCCCACTGAAGTGAGTCCAAGGAGGGTTATTAAGTAATTTTTATTTAGCAATTATTATTCTTTCAGCAGCTTTTCCTCTTCTGATTTGTGTTTACTGGCGATGTACGCAAGTTTGTGTGGCTGCCCTGGATGTTTTTTTAATTCTTCATTTCTGCTTTAATTGCCTGCTTCCACCTGTAGAGAGAGGAATAGAGAGGTTTCCCCCCTCTCACTGACAAACACAGGAGGCTTTGAGATGTCAGCTGCTCTCTTTAACGGGCCAATGATAGTTTCCTCCTGTCACAACTCTGACTTCCTGTATGAACATAACCTCATTAAAATTGCCACCCTGGTCTGTGGGCGGGCCTCTTGGCCCTCCCCTCCAATTAAGAGCAGCAAGGGCTGTCGCACTGACAACTCCCACTTTGAGTTAAAATCCTAGCGATCTGGGGGCTAACGCCATGTGTCAAAACATAATTATGATCTCACCCATACCTCTATCCAAAAGAGAAGAGGGAGTAGAAGAGGGGGGAAAAAGGAACTAAAGCAGAGTGAATGAGAGAGACGAGAGTAGATGGAAATTGCAGGTTTGGGGTCAGTGAATGGAGGCAGTGGAGGGAATAATGAAGTGAGAGAGATAATGAGCACATCTGACCATAGTACATTATCATCCCTCCCACACACGCTTGTGTCTTCAAAATAAAGTGCAATATTTATTCTGAAAACATCACTGTTGGGCAAGGGCATGCTGATCACATGTCTGCTGATGCTGTTTCCTCCCAGCGGTGAAGGTTAAGTTCAGCAGTTAAAAAGTCACAGCCTGCCTGTGTTAGGGATGTCCAGAAGTGACAGAGGTGGATACCACTTACAAACCTTGTTATCATTTTAAATTCACAGCTCACACACATCCACAACAATAGACATACAACCATGGGGCTTCTCTAGAAAGAATCCACTCCCTCTAAACTCTGGTCCCAGCAGGAGAGACGCGTTTTGCATGCCAGCCGAAACGAGTTGGCCCTATTTTATCTCAGTGGATCGCACATAAAGACGAAGAGCGTGAAAAGAGGGGAGGATGCAAGCGGGAGGTCACAGAAGACTGACACTAAAGGCCACCTCCTGTCTGCAGCACACAGTGCCTCAGTGACCCAGTAACAGAACACTGCAGGGGCCAACACACTCCAAGCTGTGCCAACTGACACAGCTGCCTGTCAGTTAGCCTTGATTACAAACAGATTATAATACCTATGTATCCCCACCATGTGAACCACACACTGATGAAACCTCTTTAATTAAACCTGTGCTTTAGCAAATTAACAGGGTAGTAATTGAGTCATAATTTACTACATGAGGGAATCTTTTCTACTTTGAGTACAGATGAGGACTCTTTTATTTCTCAACAACCCCTCCCATGGTTTAGTCCTTTCCCTTGCTCATCGTGTTTGACTCGGGTGAGGTGGGGCTGGCGACATGAACAGACAGGTGCTCAGGTGTGTGATGTTTGACATGCTCACACAGCATGCGTTCATCACATGGAGGAGGTGTGTTTGACAGCAGCGACTCCCTGACCATGATTACATTATCTCTTGGTGTGCCGGTGAAGGTCAGGGGACAGGCGTAGCTACAGTACAGTGAACTAAACACATGTGAGGAAGGCTGACTTTAAGCAAGCTAAAAAGAGAGGTTTGCTTAGTTTAGATTAAACTGTTGGTCCAGAGGACTTGATTCATATTAAAGAAAAATATTAAATAAAAGTGTCTTGAAGTGTCCTGAAGCAAGTGAACTATCAACCCAGAAGGTGGCAAAAATGCTTTATTGTTAAAACAATGAACATATCACAAAAGAAGAATACAGAAAGACTGATTAATAAATGCAGTCGAATTACATTATTGTTATTTTTTGAGTAATCCTTGCGTAAAATAGGTAGAAAGTAATTGTTTCCAAAATGAGAGGAGTATCAAAGTGATATATGATGCAAAAAGAAACCCGCATCTTTTCACGCTGACGAATACTGTGTTTCACACGCATTTACAAATAACTTGGTGAAATCGATCTACGTCTGCGGTTGCTAATAAACACTTGAAACAATAATGTGATGTGGCCTATCCTTAGATTCAGCAAAGTTTGTCAGCTTTACAAACACATCCCATGGCATGAAGTCACAGCAACGTTTTTCTTTTTTGTTTTGAAACAAAAACAAAAAAAAAAAAACTCCACAAAACTTAATTTGCAAAAAGACTAAAGTCAGAGAAAGAGAAAGGGCTGACAGAAACAGGTGAGAGAGGGGAAAAATATTTCCTAAATATCAAATTGGTACATGAATGAAATCCAAAGAACACACAATATGAGTGTGCAGTCGAGTTTTGGCAGAGGACAAAAAAAAATGTCCAAGACAGACAATGAGATGTAAAGTGGAACGAACAGATCATTTAAGGCTCCTTCATCTCCCAGTAATTAACACAGCCTAACTTGGCTGGAAACAAGAGGCTACTCAAATTAAATATGAAATATTTGTCTGCAACTCATGAATTATACAAAGCTTGGGATAATAATACACTCATTATTTGCTCATTTTGTTTTTTTCCTTCTGTGCTGTTCATTTTTGTTGAATATCAACAAATCAAGCGGAGCAAAACAATAAACATTAGCTGAATAGAGATGTCAGTTACAGTGGGTACAGATCCATTATATGGCATTCCCCCTGGGGTGGTAGTGTGACTGGAGGGGTGGGGGTGGGGGGTGGGGGGGCACCAGGATAAATGGGTCCAGTGTTTGTAACGGAGAGGAGCGTGGCTGCTAGCCAGGGATTTGAGTTAGCAGGCCTTGTCCTGGAGAGGAACACTTCACAATCTGCCAGCTGGGGCTGACCGTGCAGGGAATGGCATGGGGACCTCTCTTTTCTCTATCTCCTTATCCTTGTGTGTGCGCACATGGTCACCATAGTGCAAGAGTGTGTGCATGTGCAGTGTTGTGTTGAAGGGAGTGTGATTAAGGAGAGCCCTCTGGAGCACGCTACTCAGTCCTACTCTCTTATGTGGCTGACAAAGCAAGCGCTGCTCAGCTTGTTCACAGCATTTCCCGGTTGAGCTCCGGGGTAGCCATGGCGAACTCGGGCTGAAATCCAGCATAGTGGGAGCCCCTGCATCTCTTTTGAGAAAGTCTTTCTTGGGCTCTAAACAGTCAGTTTTAACCATTTGTTTTCCCAAACTGGCAGGCCAGTTGAATTTTACCTCTATGCATACATGCACTCATACAAATAACACAGAAACACACACACACACGCACACACACTAATTGCTGTAAGTGAGTGAGTGTTTGGAGTGGGTGGACAGGTCTGGCTGAGTGGACGGTTTCACGCGTTCATGCACTGCTGCTCGAGCAGCATAATGAGGTGTGACGCATCAGACTAAGTGGCTAATGGGGTGTGAAGTCATTAGAACACTGCTTGTATCCCTCTAGCTCTCCCTGTCTCTAACTTGATCTCTCTATGCAACTCTATCTCATTTGTTTTCACTTTCTCCACCCTCTCTTTCCATCTATTTGTTTTTTGCAACTTTCCTTTTTTCTTGCAGTGCCACGCCAATCTATGCTTAAAATGATCAGCTGTCAGAGTCTCGTCTACGTTAATACACTGACTTGAATAATATGAAGTGAATTATATTTTTTATATATTCTAAATGAATCAAGAATGGAAGGGAAAAACTTCCAAAAAGTGGCTGACTATAAAAGTGTTTGCAGATAAAATGTAAAACAAATCAAAAAATTTACAGAACAAACAAAAAAGTAAAGTAAAGCAAAAAAAGATAAACTCGCATACAGTGAAATGGAGGTAGACTACAGTTAGAATTCACAAATGTTACCTTGAAACAAATGGTGATGAAATTGAAAAAAAAGGATGAAAAAACAGATAGGGAGACAGTACCATCTGTACCCTGGGATCAGACATAGTTGTTAACAGCTGTAAGAACAGAGAACAGATTGAAGTCAGTGAAACTTAATACCTTAGTCCAGCTGTCATTTTCATATTTTGGCTTCTTTTAATCCTCGGCTCACTCTTGCCCACTAGGGTAGATCTATTTATCACGGGGACATTTGACCTGCTGCAGCAAGCCAAGACAGTACAAAGAAATGTCTTGAATCATGGAGCTTTCCATCAATACTATTCTTGGCTTGTATTTTTGTAAGTTAATTGACCTAATGTGAGTACAATTTTATTATGTGAAGCTCCAATACTGCAAACACTCTGCACACAGTTGCTCCTTGTGTAGTTGTTAACAGCAGCCAGGACTATGTTCGTGGCTACACAAAGATGCTATGTTATTATACGTCTGGAGAAAAGAAGAAAAAAAACCAAACAATCTCATGCTGTCTCAAGATGTTTGTGTATCTTTGTATCTGGCGTGATCTTATTGCACCTGAAGAATGAGTATGGCAACTCTCATGCTTGTATTTCTTATTCATTCTGCTCAACTGTGCTGAATATCACTGTTTGCCTCCCGTCTCCAGCCACTTTTACTTGATGAAGACACAGTAGTGTTGACATGTATTCTGCTTGTACAATTAAAGGATGCGAATTAATCAGCTGGTACAAATCCTCTTTGTCCTCTGAATGTCTGGCAGCATGTTAGTGATGAGCCGAGTGCACGGACACAGACACATGATCGGCTGGAGGAGGTCAGAAAAGGTCACGAAAAGGCACAGAGAAAGCAGAAAGAAAGCACATAATGAGCAGTTACCACCAATATCAGGAATTATACAGCATTATTAGCAGATTTGCGTATTACCACATCTCAGCCTCATCTATTGTGCTGCATGTTTAAACCATTAAATATGCATGCTTTTTTTTTCCAGTCTGCAAATGCAAGTGTATGGAATCATTTCACAACTGGGCTTGTTATTTTTTCCAACAGTCAGTTAAGTGTGCCCGTCTGCGAGAGAGCAAACCTGCAGCTGTGGCACCAACCCGCCACATAATTTAATTAACCTTTAAGCAAAACAGAGCATGTGCAGATCCTCCCAACAGATTACAAGCAGTGAGTCCTCCCACACATCCCCTATAAGTTACAGCTGTATCATGTAAAAGTCTAAGTTGTTAATCCGTGACATTCTCGTTTCCTTGATTTTGTATTTATCAAATTTATTGTTTTGCACTCAGTTTACTCAGCGGGGATATTGGGGCTCAGTAAAAATGACAGCTAGTAAACAAAACCAAACGCCAAGACAACTAGGTAAAATAAGCCACATCACCCTCCCCTGTAAGTTACAGCGGAGAAGATTTTTTTCTTCTGACAAGGTAAGAGCTGGGGTAGCTTTTCATTGCTGCTTATGTTTGTCTGTTTGTCTCTCAGTCTGTGAGCGTGAATATGTTAAAGCTACCAAGCTGAATTTAACTTGGTGGGGGATGGAGCACCCATTAAATGTTGGTGCAGACCCAGAGCACTTTTAAATTATGGAATGGGGCACAAGCCTTGGTGCAGCATGAGTTTACTGAGGGCCCAGACCAGATAAAAAAGCAAAAACAAACACAAAAGTGACTGTGACCGCCAACACCTCAGAAACCTGCTTTCCAGGATGGTGTAGCAGTGGAAAACTGTCATTTTCTGGGTGTAGTTGTATATTCACACACATTCGTGCCTGATGGTGTGAGAAGAGAGAAGTCTTGAAAAACAATTAAACACCATATTCCCCCGACAAAGGCAGACACTGTCCCCAGGCACTGATCCAGGTTAACTTTCACATTCCATCATATAACAGTGAGGTCAGGAGCTGTGATAGGAGAATCTGATTCCCCACCAGCCCACGGTGATTGCCCTTCCCATGGAGCATGTCTCCTCCCACCAGGGAGAAGGAGATAACGCTGACAGGCCTGGAAAGCTCACAGACCGGAGGAATCAACAGTTTAATGCTGCAGATTTCTCCAAACTCCCATCAGACCTCATCAGCATCGGAGGGTCTTTGAAGGCCCATAGCAGCAGTTTGCGTGTCTTAGCACAGTTAGTACATCAACTACACTTTATTAAACAGTTTATGTTTTAATATTATTCTAAGTATTCTTAGAATAACTCCATTTCTAGATTGTATGAAAATCAATTAGCAGACGTTAGTGAGATGTTGTCCATTTGTTTAATTCACTGTGAGTTATCCACCTCATTCAAGCATCTGCAGCGTGCTCATCTCATTTAACTTAAGCTCCTAGACAATTCTGAAAATATCTAACAAGCTGATGAATAATTTTTTGATTGTTTCATCTAGGGATGTGGAAAACTAGTCAACTAGATGTTAAAACTCCTGCTCACCAGAAGTTGTAGTCGGTTAAATTAATTATTCTTATTTTACTTATGTACAACAGCAGTTACCCTATGTTACCGTACCACCACTAACCTGGTCTACAGCCCTGACTAGTAAAGTAGTCACAAGGAACACCCCAGTTTCATCAATGCATGCAGTAAACTACGGCCATTAAAGTATCCTACAGAGTACAAAGTGCTGCCATTAAATGTCTTGCTGCTGTCAAAGAAGTAGTTCAAAACTGCCAAGATGATAACTCCAGTTCACTATGACAAGATGTCCCAGTAATATGGCTACTGTGGCTCTGATTCTTTGTAATTCTCCTTCTCCACTGTAAAGATTCAGGAAAGCCAGAAATGACACAAAACAGCACATGAGACAGCTACTGGAAGCTCTCTAAAGTATTCCAAAAAATGTATTTTGACATGAACCAAATTAAACATTTGCATTTGAGTTTGAAAGTTGACAGAAATTACCTGTCTGGAAGTGCCTTTTTGCTCCTTTAGGGATCTCCAGCTGGGGTTACTTGCCAGATGACGGAATGTCTTAATTGCCATGTCTAATAGCTTTTAAGGCAACAGCAATTTTATGTTCAAATGATGACATAAGGTAGTGCATACATTCATTCATGGCTAAAGAGAGTGGAAATCAGGCTTCTGCATTCAATTTTAAAAGATTTATTAAGAAAAAATATATTTAAAAAAGAACAATGTATATGTAGAAAATCTTCAATTTTTAGCCGTCAGTCTACACAAAGTTTTATCCATGTTGTCCCTGTTCTTTGTTCAGTGGCAAACTGTATTGTAGCATTTAAGTTATTTTTTGACAGTAAAAGCTTTTTTTCTGGCACACCTCCATCCAGGTCAAATCTATGAAATCTCTCTCTGCCTGTGCATTACCTAGAAATCCTGTGATGACATTTTGGGGTCCTTGGAGACTTCATTTTACATCAAATGATCTGCCTAAATGGGCAGATTTGCAGCGGCAGATAGCCGGTCTTGGACAACATGACAGAAATTCTGCAGCACGTGTATCTGCTTTTGCTACAACAATGTAATGAACTATTTCAATTTATTTTCAAATATGTCATTGATTTTTGTTTGTTTGTTTTTTTTCTGGCAGCATTGTTAGCTCTCCAGATCTTGGAATGATGGCATCACATTCTTCAATACAAACTGGGAAAATCAGATGTCAAAGGCAAGTTCCACTTGTGAGTCCCTATAAAGTTTCTAATCATTGGTATCTAATCTGGAACCTCCGCTAACTTTATGGATTGGAGAATAAACATTGTTATGACTCCTGTTCATAGGGTATAATCAATATTACAATAGGACACAGCACTCCTAACCTACAGTTTAGTGGTGTTTCTAACAAAACAGAATGTGTGCAGTTCAACTGACTCCTAGCCCGACCTCCAGGACGTAAGAAGAATGTCCAGTTGTCAGAAGTAGGTCATAACTAAAACACACTGCTTAAAACAATTCAAGGAACACTTTTTAATCAGAGTGTAGCATCAAGTCAATTAAACTTCTAGGATATTGTTCTGGTCAGTTAAGTAGTGGAGGGCTGTTAATCAGTTTCAGCTGCTTTGGTGTTAATGAAATTAAAAACAGATGCATTCGAGGGGAGACAATGAGACAACCTCCAGAACAGGAATGGTTTTTCATGTTTTTCACACACTCAGCAGCCTGAGTGGCAGTTCTCATGAGGTTAGTGCTGACAGAGGGAACAAACTCGGAAAAAAAACTGGACCTCAGTTGGGCTTAGTGTTGCCAACTTAGTGGCTTTTCAGACCCCCGTAGCAATTTTTTTCCCAAAAAGCGACTAGCGACAAATTTAACAATTTTTTCTGGTGATGTCGGTGACTTTTGGAGATAGACCGGAAACCTGAAATCCTTAGCTGTCGCCATGTTTTGTGTACATAAAGCCTTTGTACTGCGTCCCTTCGTATGCTTAAGTTATTTCATTTTTTATTTATTTCATTTTTTCAAAAAGTTTATTTGTAGTTCTAAACATATTTAAGGTGACAAGGTCATGTAGGAACTTATATTTTTAGCAGCAGAAAATGTCTCATATTTTTAAATAAAAAACTTAACAGGCATGATCTAGAATGATTTCTTTCTTTTTCATTGAGACCAGATGGGTTTTCAGTGTTCCTTTAATTTTTGAGCAGTAGGCTTAACTCTAATTTACTGGCAAGCAACAAACAAATATATATATAACCAGGGTAACGCAAACACATAATTACGTGTTCTATGTTTTTAAGCAAAATAACACCCGCTGGTCACTCAAAGTCACAGCTGCAATGAATTGGCAATATTGACATGACTCATAAAAAAGCCTGGTTTATAACAGAGGGTGGGATAAAGAAGACCTTCCGGGGGGAAGTCAGGGCAAAAACACTGTGCATCCATTACAGTATGATGGAACCAATACTCACCTTTCACGCATGACTGAATGATTATTTATTTATTTTGACTTTTTTTTAATTTACTGCAAAATGCCAATTTTACATGCATCACTTCTTTTTAAAATATACAGTTTCAAAAAGGATTAGATGTTTGTTTTTCAAATGTGCTTTCCCCAAAAACACGTATTGTTCATGGGATGTGATAACTTTGTTAACTGACTAGAGCGACATGTTTTTGGTTAAGGAATCTAAAACAAATTCACCTTTTGAACTTCAGGGAATGTTTCTGTGTGTGTGTGTGTGCGCGTGTGTGCGTGCGTGCGTGTGTGTGTGTACATTTGTGTTAAGCCACTTAACACTGACGTGTGAATCTTTCAAGCATAAAATAAGCAACTAACTCAAGAGAGGATCCAGTGTTGTGTTTACATATAACCAAAAAATTAGCAAAGAACCAATTTTAAAGTGTATCTTTGGCACTTTGTTGCTAGCGCTTGTTGTAAAGATACATAATTTTGTTTTAATTCTTTAGTTGAATCTATAAAATATCCCAAAGATAACACACTTTGAAAGGCATAAATAGTATCCTTGCACCAACATGGTTACCAAAGAGTAATTAGCCAACTTGGCATATCTCTGCAGTGTGCAGTGCGTCCTGAAAATATTTGCAGAAACTGGAAAACTGGAGGGCAAAAGTAGAAGTGGTAGACCTAAAAACCTCAGCCATCTGTAAAACACGGTAGGGGCTGCGATATGTTTTGGGGCTGCATTTCAGCCAATGGTGTTGGAGAACTGATGGAAACATGAACGCCAGGTTTTGAACCACCATGCAACACTACCTGGAAAGTGTCTGATTGGCTTCATTTTTCAGCAAAGGATTCTCCCTCAAGAAGCCTGGAGAACTATTCCTGAAGACTATTTAAAGAAATCACAAGAAAACTTGTCCCAGAGAAGTCAGGCTATGTTGAAGATAAAGGTAGTGATACCAAAGGTATATCTGTATGTTCTTTTTCTGTTTAATTTTTCTAAAGAATACGGTCTGGAATTCTGAGATACATCAACATCAAAATCTGCAGCTTCTTCCAGGTTATATTTTGCAGTGTAGTTGTATGAAAATGTTTTTACTTGCTTTGCTCAATTAAAAACAAATATTTTCTTGTGTTTTCACACTCATTTTGTGGAGAGCTTTCTTGCCAGCTTCTGTCTTGCTGTCTTTTGCTTTTCCTTCACAATGCATGTCTTACAGCATGCAAGCTGACCACTGACCAGAGCATTCTTTCAAAATACTAATATCGTTTACAGGATCTACAAATCTGCATAATCCTGTTGCTCAGTACAAAAGTAGCTATTGAGAAACATTTAGAGCTTTGCATTTACGCATTTTTTTTTCTTGCTCAGCGATTATATCAACCATCTATTTTTCAACACGCAGCTGTGGTATTCCTATGAGCCAGGAAGTTGGGGTACATGTTTGTCTAAAAATTATTCACTTACATAAGCACAAAACTGCATTTCCTCAGAAAATAAACAAAACCAATTACATTTCCAGTCCAGTGCACCGCCAGCTACCAAGGGCACAAAACATGTGTTCTTTAGCAATACACTAAATATTTCACAGGAAAAGATTAACTCGCCCATTAAATGTATGATCCGACACATATGAATCCAAAGCTACAAAAACAATCTTAACCTTTTACTGAAGCGTCACAAAAGTAAACTCATTAGCTCTTACCTAAAAACATTTTAAACAACCTGAAATGAATATAATCAGTTACAGTAGCTCAATGAGACTACTGACCTGCTGTAGTTCAAAGTAAAGCATGGAGAGATTCAAAGTGCATCTTATCTGCCTTATAAAATGCATGTAGCATCAAAAGTTTTTCTTAGTGCACACTACCAATAAAACCTATTTTATTAACTTTAAAATTATAACACAGAGCTGATTTTGGGTGTTGATAGCAGGCGTTAAAGTTTTTAAAGAAATTGTACATGCCACCACACTAATAATATGTCCAGCACTTGAACAATATATTTTCAATTTTCACCTACGTCAACTACAAGATTAGTAAAAACAATTACCTAGGAAAACAATTGCAGTATGTGAACAAACAGAAATTATGTATTACAACATAACATCTTAATTTCTCTGCACTCTCTAGTGCAATTAAATGATGAAACTGATACAAACACATTTCAGATGCAAGAAGCATGACTGAGTGTCCCCTATGCTCATAGTAATAATGCAGTGTTAAAGAAAATAAATGGCACATGCTATGAATGAGAAAAGAGATGTGACATATTTCTAGTCCAAAGAGGGTTTTAGACAGAATCTTTGCTATCATTTCACTGATGATTGGACAGAGATTTCTTTGACAGGACCTAGGTTCATTCATGTCAACCACAGATTTCATAATAGTTTACATCACTCGCTAATGCCTGGGGGGCCACTGGTTGGTCTTCATGTCATCAAATCTGTTGTCACTCTATGGAAGTCTGCAAACTGAATGCAAACTGAGATCTAGAAATCTGAAATATGGTTATTAAAATGAACTTCAAACTAATACATTCAGCACAAGTGTATGCAGCCTACCTCCTACTCAAATACTTCTGAGAATTGGGTTTTGGTTTCATGACAGTTTCCTTTCTTAAAATTTTAAAAAGGATTTTAAAAATTAGCACATTATACTTATATGGTAACCAATTTCACCAAAGTCTAAATTAATACCAAAAATGCTATCTGGCTTACTATTACCACATATTTGCTGAGAGTCTGACATGCATTATGGGGTGTACACTACTTATGGAACACATTTAATTTTCAGAGCTCTCCAGAGAAATTCGTGTGTAATTAGATCAATACTCACATTTGATTATTTAGCTTTTAATATGAAAAGATTAGAGGTGCCCCCAAAAGGATTAAATGTTCATTTGAGGACCACTGGTGTGTGGCCATTACTCTTGTAAGGATTAAGTAAACTAATTAGGCAGAATTTGCATCTGGAGCTAAATTGGAGTACACAGAGAAGGCACGATGTTAACATTTTCAGATATCCTTTCTTTCTTTCCATTGATCTGGGGCAAATTTTGCATCAGGTGATAAACCACATGAAATTGAGGGATCTTGGCTAGAACACACAAATATGAGCCATTATCATTAGGGAGAAACAAAAAAGATTGATTGATTAGCAGACAGGGCTAATATTGGATCTGAGTGTCAGGTCATCTGTGAAGAGCCACTGCTGTGGAGCAGGTGTGTAACCATATGCATAAGGCTGCTGTAGTGTGGCCTGGGAAGGAGACAGGAAACTGGGGCCTCATTAAATTGGTGCTAAACCAGGTAAGCAGAAGTGCCCAATAGGCAATACCATCAGGGAGCAACTTCCTAATGGGCAAGTGGCACTCAAGCCAAAATATTACAGAATACCTCAGAGACATAATACAGACAATAATAGTGTGCCCACAATTTTGAACTTGGCATTTGTCAAACTACACAGTCCCTCTTGGTTCACCCTCTCATTCTGTTTCTTTTGCCACACATTCCTTTAGCTATAACTACCAACTGATAGCAATAATGGCAAATGGTTCACACTTGCAGTTTCATTATACCAGTGGTCCTCCTTCTATTACATGTCTTCCTGTGATGTTCATGGTCATAACAGGCAGAGTGAAATTCACTTGCCATGACAGTCTTACTGTAGTCCATATGTCAGAGAATGGCTCTATGGTCTAGTCACAGCAGAGGGGTCAATCTCTCAACCCTAATGGCTCTCTTTGGCTCACGTGACTGCCAAGTACTCTGGAACACTCGTTACAGCATATAGGAGCAGGAAATGATTATCAAGAGGTCAATTTATGCAAGGGAGAAGGAGAATGACAGAGTGAGAGGTCAGAGCTCGTCCATATCTCTAGGCATTAAAGATTGACATGCAGAATCTGAGATGGCCCCCACGCTGCCTCACTCTTCAGCACACACACACACTTCTCCATTTAAATATCTGACAGACGATGAAAGTGCAGCCATTAAAATGTCCGCGAAGCGCTTCAGGAATGAAATGGGGGAGATAAAAGAATTCCCCTGGGTAATCAACGGAGCTATGAATTAGCCCTGAGTTTTAGATGGGGGGGTTAAAGGATTGGGTGTATGTTTTACTCATTTGTCATTCATTTCCTCTAAAAACATCAGCCCAGAGAGGATGCTAAAAAGCTATCTGCTCTCCTACCTATACGGTTAAAGAAGACTATTGGCACTTGATGACATTTTAAATCAGGGAGGCAGGAGATGTTTAATGTAGATAAATGCCATTTACTTTCCTTTAAAATTGTTGACATAATTTCTGTTCACACAGTTTAGACAGCTGATCATGATGACTCTGCCAGCAGATCCTGACTGGTCTCTAACCATTTAGATAAGAGTAAATCAATTCAGATCTATCGTTACATAGTTAAATTGCCTGGAATACATGTAAAATATTGTTAATACTTGTATTCATACAAAATTTAGTGCAGATGAATGAGATCTGACAACATGTATCGCTGGATTTTTTTTTTTTTTTTTTTAAGATCTAGTGCAACCTCAAATGTGAATGTCTTCTTCTTGTTAAGTAGCTTGGCATCCTTTAGACGAATTTAGAGAGCCTTATAAAGAGGCTGAATTAAAGGAGAGAGCTTCCCGGCCCAATCAAAGATAACACATATATTTCAATTGCTGAGAGTTTGCCTTTATATAGTAAGTAAAGCTATTTTGGACTGCTCCCTTATTCATAAGGGGTTGCCACAGTGGGTAGGCTCCACATATTTTGCTTTGGCAGATCTTTACACCAGATGTCCTTCCTGATGCAACCCCAAAGGATTTAAATCCCTTCCTGGGATTAAACCAGGATTTTTTTGGCTACTTGGCCAAATACGTAAAACACTGCACTATGGAGCCACAGCTTGGCTTTATAGGTATCCGTATTTAAAATGTTTCTTTTTTTCTGACAGTCCATAAGTGGTTATACGTTTTTGGGGTTTTTTCTTGATGGTGACAGAAGCGGACTTAGATACTGATTTCGTTTGTCTATGAACAGGAAATCTTTGGCAGAAAGAAAAGACAATTGTCAGACAGAACCTCGGACTATCTGGCTTTCCTGGAGTGTCCATGTTTAATTCTGAAGGAGGATCTTCAATATTTTTTCAAACACGTAGTAGGGGACTCGGCCAGATAGACTTGTTAAAACTAAATGCATAGTAATGATAAAGTGAAATTTGGAGACACTACCAGGGGCCAAAAACCCAGATGATGTCTAAAACCAAACACTGTTCTTGCAAGATGAACTTGTTATCTTTGCACTTTTCATTGTATTTGTGGATTTGGTGGAAGACTGTCCTTGGGTGCTCTTTGACGTGTGTCACTAGTGCCCACTTAGACAGCGATTCAAACTTAATTTTTAAGATAACAAGTTGCAGCAAGGACATGTCCACACAGGTGATCTGCCTGTTATTTACTTTTGGGACATTATATAACATAGAGACAGTTTGTAGTAAAGTGTTAGGTTGCTGGCATCAGTGCAAGCCATCCCACCTCAGGCCATATTAAACTTATGGGAAAGAATTGGATTTCCATCTGCTCTTTGAAGATGAGCTGTCTAAAATGACAACATTCTTGCTCATGAGTCTAGGCCAGGGGTCTTGCACCTGCAGCTCTTTTGTCCATGTCCAGTGGCACCCTACTGACAGAAAATGAAAAGCTATAAGGAAGCTATGCGTTTATTTTTTTTGTTTTAACCAAAGTAGGCTACTTTTAATTTGATTAATTTGCTCAAACACAACTAGGACTCAAAGTGGCCTGCACAGCCTTACACCCACTGTTTCGATTGTTCTGTTATTTCCTTTATTGTAAGTCAAAAACATGGTATTATTGCAATGAGAATGCAAAGTTATATGCAAAGCATTAAGCGACCATGAACAGCACACTGTAGAGTAATCACATGGTAAATATTTAAATTAAATTGAATTTTAATGTAATAAAATGTTCACCTATTAGTACTGTTGATAGGCTAATTTAGGCTTAATAGGCTATGTCACCTTCATTATCAGGCTCAAATATGTTTTGCGGTGTCAAACTGATTTTTGAGGGGCAACAATTCCTCAAAAAAGTCTGTCTCAAAGTTGCCAACCCCTGGTCTTGGCTTTTCATAATGACCAATCATATCTGACTGCTGACATACGTGGCAAAAATGATCAAACAGAGGAACTCAAGGGTGTTCAAGGAACTGTTGGAGCAAATAAAACCTTCGATCAGGATGATTTCAAATCATCTCCCCTTAGAGATACTGTGGGAACATCCTACTGGGAGTCAACCCAAGGACAGACCCAACAGAGAGAGGGGATTATTTCAGCTCATCCTAGGATTTCTCTGGAGATGGAGATGTGGTAGACTGCTAGTTTTGATAGGCTTCTGTTATTTTAGCATAGAGCAGCATAAGTAAAGGAAAATAAAAGGAACTTTTTGCAACACGTCTCTCTCTCTGTATCTGATTTAGTTTTTGCCTTGCTAATTCTTGCCCATATGCACACACGTACTGTAATTGTTTGCTACTTCCCTTTGTTTAGCATCTTTGTTTTTAACTGTACAAAATCATGTCTCTAAACCAAGAGCTGGTAAACAATTTTTTTCACTGTTTCTGCAGCGACACTAAAGCTTATCTTATCTTATCTTGTTTTATCTATAGTCTTAGTTATTTCATTACTTTAAAAAATCAAAATGGAAAAAATGAACAAATGTACATCTTTAATTTACAGTAAGATTATTTTT
>VUQK01001832.1:20767-35705 GCA_015106715.1 Bujurquina vittata
TTTACAGTAAGATTATTTTTTTTTGATGAGAGGGGAATGCTCTAGTCATCTTCATACAGTATAAATGTGGGTTACAATATGAATTGCTCTATTGTGAGTGTGACATAGAAGATGAGCCTTCAATTAGCCATAATGGAGTTGTTTATATTTTAGCAAAGGCTTATCAAGTTTTAATGCCATCTTTTCGCTGTAACGCACAGAGAATAGCAAACTAAATATCAGATAAAACTGGTGGCAAGTCAGTTTAAAGCAGATGTGATCTCATTCAGCTGCCTAAGAATGTACACATTGTATGCACTGAGCAGCAGTCCCTGAACAGTTTATACATTATACTGCCAAAAGTATTCACTCACCCATCCAAATCATTGAATGCAGGTGTTGCAATCACTTCCATGGCCACAGGTGTATAAAATCAAGCACATAGGCATGCATACTGCTTCTGCTTTTGCATACTGCAAACATCTATGAAAGAATGGGTCGCTCTCAGGAGCTCAGTGAATTCCAGCATGGTAACATGATACTATGTTACCTGTGCAACTGTTAGTGGTATTATAATAAACTGGAAGCAATTGGAAATGACAGCATCTCAGCCACAAAGTGATAGGCCACATAAAATGACAGAGTAGGGTCAGCGAATCCTGACGTGCATAGTGCACAGAGGTCGCCAACCTTCTGCTGGTCGCTACAGACCTCCAAACTTCATGTGGCCTCCAGGTTAGCTCAAGAACAGCTTTGTTGAATGGGTTTCCATGGCCAAGCAGCTACATTAAGCCTTACATCACCAAGTGCAATGCAAAGCGTTGGATGTAGTGGTGTAAACCATGCCGCCACTGGACTCTAGAGCAGTGGAGATGTGTTCTCTGGAGTGACGAATCACGCTTTTCCGTCTGGCAATCTGATGGATGAGTCTGGGTTTGGTGGTTACCAGGAGAACGGTGCTTGTCTGACTGTACTGTGGCAAGTATAAAGTTTGGTGGAGGGGGGGTTATGGTGTGGGCTACTTTTTCATGAGTTGGGCTGGGGCCCTTAGTTACAGTGAGAGGAACTCTTAGTACTTTAGCATACCAAGACATTTTGGAAATTTTCAGGCTCCCAAATTTGTGGGAACAGTTTGGGGATGGCTCTTTCCTGTCCCAACATGACAAAATGTCTTTATGGACAAAGGAAGGTCCATAAAGACATGGATGAGTGAGTTTGGTGTGGAAGAACTTGGCCTGTCCTGGCCTCAACCCGATAGAGTGATGAATTAGAGAAGAGACTGTGGGCCAGGCCTTCTCATCCAATATCAGTTTCCGACCTCACAAATGCATTTCTAGAAGAATGGTCAAAAATTCCCATAAATAGACTCCTAAACCTTGCAGAAAGCCTTCCCAGAAGAGTTGTAGCTGTTATAGCTGCAAAGGTTGGGCCATCATCATGTTAAACCCTATGGATTAACAGTGGGATGTCACTCAAGTTCACATGCATGTGAAGGCAGATGAGTAAATACTTTTGGAAATATTGTGTATGTGAAAGTGGCTACAAGAGTTAAAAGAGAAAATGACATTTTTTCTTGTTCTTCCTGTTCTTTTTTTTTAAAGCATTATATGAGATTAAAATCTGGCAGGCATGAACAGGAAACGTGATTTAAATGTATTAGTTTGCAATTTGGCAGAATGTGAAGTTATTCTATCATCTTCATTTGTCAGCGCAGTTGGCTGCTTTGTCTACTCAAATGTTATTCAACACTTTCCTATAAATCTTTTTAAAGGCAAGCTCAGTTACAAATAGAGAGGTTATGTAATGTACTTTCCCAAAGGGAGGGGAAATTAATGCTATGCCATGTTGTAATTGCTAGAGATGGATGGCAACCACAGATTTGGAAAAAAAGAAGAAGAAAGAAAGAAATATTTTTGACAAAGTTTTTTAAAAGACCAGTAATGTGTTTATCCAAGTATTTTTTGGAGCTATGCAACAGACTGGTACCCTCTAAAAGAAGTAGCATTTGCATGATGTATACATTGAACCATTTTAAGGTCATCTCTTTTAAACACAGTACACAGCTTGAATTTTATAACTGGACTGACAAAATAAACAAATAGTTGCCTCACATTTCACCGGTGACCAGAGCTTGGACATTTTGTTGACTTTAGGACCTGTTCTCACAGTGAGATCTCGCTAAGTTTTACTGACAATAGCACAGTAAGGTGTGCTGAATGTGTCTCCTCATCTAAACGTCTGACACTAAAATGTATATAGCATTAAATCTGATAAAGAATAAATGTACAAGTTCAGAACCAGCAGCTAAGGCGTTAAAGCTGAAGATTGTCTCTGGGGTGGGCTGGACTGATGCTGGCTGTGGAGGATGACTGAGGTGAAAGGGTTAGGAGAAGAGCGAGCACAGCTACAAGGGCCTCTGTCCCAGGCCAGGCTGTGAGCTGCAGCCCTGTGCTGATAAGACTGTAATAGTCCTCCTTAGAGGACCCAGGGCTCCGCTCCCCTTATTAGTCATTTATCACACCTGGCAGCCTCACTGAACCATAATTACTCTTCCCTTATCCCCCCGCACTGTCATGTCCATGAGAGCGAGTGAGGCAGAGGGGGAGGGAGAGAAATAGCTGTGAGAAACAGTGTTCGAAGAGGGTGGACTGAGAGAAGGACAGAGGAGTTAGAAGGCGAGTAAGGAGAAAGAGAAAGTGCTAGTGAAGAACAGTCATGAAAGGACAAACTGTAAACTAGACATATGAATAGTGTGTAACACCCTACCAGCTTAACAGGCATAAAAACATTTTTTAAGCACAACAGAGGGAGCAAAAAAGAAAAAAACTGCTGTGATATAAATCTTTTAAAATCACTCTTTCACGCATGCATTCATTGCACGCAGAGATGAAAATAAACACAATCGTCACAGATACTCCTTTCAAACAGATCCGTGCTACAAATCAGAAGCTGTTATTCTGACCACAGTTCTTCTACTGTTTGACAAAACAGTAGCTTAAAAAAGACAAGAGAATTTCTACTGGGCCATTAAAGCACTTTATAACACTGAAATAACATTATTTCGTAATAAGTTGGTAAAGTATGTGCCAACATGGGAACATATTGTTTTACGTTCAAGAGTCATAGTTATATATTTACATGACAGGTAAAAAGGCAACTAATTGCACAAAATGATTCACATAGATTATACTACACTACATCCCAGTATATGCAATATGCCCTATGGTTTTAATGCAGCATGGAGAAAAGAAAAACACTTTAGTGTCTTTGATAAAAGTATGATGAATGTTAGTTGAAATCAAAACGACACCTCATATTTCGGGACATGCAGTGGAAAGATCTCCTCCTCGTGCCAAAAGTTGTTAAACTTTGCACAACCCTTCCTCCCCTGTCTATTATAAACACAATGCTAAGCTTGTCAAAAGTGCTTGCCACACTAACATTTCTTTCACGAGTGAGTTACTGGGACATTTTCTCTGCAAAGGTTTTACTTTGTTGCCACGTGCCTGGCTGTCACGAAGGCGCCCTCCTTGCCACTGTAAGCAGATCCAGATGTGACACACATGCTTCCAATCCCAAGCTACTGCACCCCAAATCACCTGACCCTTAGCAATTGAAATCAGGTCTCACACTCACATTTAGCTGCATTAGCAAAACAGTTTCAACTTTCAGAATGAAAACAAAACAAAACATGTGAGTAGATACTCCTTCCTTTGTTGTTCTGGGTTGTCTCACTGTATAAATCTGTCTTCAACTGCTTTTTTTGCTCCTGAAATTGTTCACATTTTGTAATGATTTAAGTCGTTCTTGTACCCTGCACAAGATCCAGTGCTTGCACAAGAGCGGTACATGTGGCTCTGCGGTTTACAAGAATCTGCACGCACAGTGTGAAAAACTGGCACTCCGATGTGTATCTTTAAAGAATGCAAACTTGTTGAAAAAGCTCTAAAAGCTGTCTGAAAAATAAACAAAACATTTTTTGTGTTTCTTTAACAATTATGGCAACACTCAGCACGGAAAGGATAGAAAAACAAATTCATGTGGGCACACATCAAGAAGGAGCTTTTTGAGTGCACAGACTCCACGGATGCCCGGTCCAGTCTTGGGTCCAACTAGAAAGAACTGTGCCAACAGTTGTGTCATCCTTCACAGATGGGGACCACATCAGGGCTCATACAGTTAAGTCCAGATGTGTGAAAGAAGGGAGAACAGAGGGACTGCAGCGTGGAGGAAGGGTAGGGAAAGTGAGAAGAGAAATGGGATTGCATGAATTTTGCTGTCATTAAAAAAAAAACCAACAGATGTGCAGGTCCCAGAGGAAAGACATCTGGCTTCTCTCTCGCTCTCTCTTTCTAACTCTTCATCAACCATGTAAGGTAAGAAAATGGAGAATGCTCTTGGCTTTTTAAGATCCGTATTGCCGGCTTCCTCCATTTTAGCAGGCGTTTTATGGAGCAGCTTCCTTAATAGCCACTCACTTATAAAACAAAGCTGTAATGACATGCAAATGACTCAGGGAAACACTGTAAAGAGGATGTGATGTATGGCCCGTCTGTGCACCACAAGCACACATACCAAAACAGTAACACACAAGCAACAAAAGAAGCAGTGCTTCTCAGAACAATACAGAAATAGTTTTCTTTTTTCATCTTCACCATATAAATACCAGCACAAAAGAAATGTGTGACTGTGCAAAAGTCTTAAGCCACCATTTATTCATTTATATTCACTGGGAAAAAAAGGAATAGGTGCAAAGGTTTATTGAAATGTGCAAACATGCATGGAAATGAGGCAAAAACTGAGCAAATACACTTCTAAAGAGCTTAAAAGTCAATATTTTGTATGACTACCTTTTTCTTCACCTTAACTGTTTGGTTACAGCTCTCTTGCAATTTCTTTAAGTAATCTTCAGGAATAGTGCTGTAGGCTCCTTGAAGGACATTCAAAAGCTCTTCTTTGAATGTTTCTGCCGTTTGTTCCTTTTTCCTGTGAAAAGAGGATCTGCTTCAATAATGTTGAGGTCCAGGCTCTGGGGAGGCCAATCCACTGACTGTTTTTCTATCCATATGCTTTTACTGTGTGTGTTTTTCATTCTCATGTCAGATGCTTTCTAGTGCATGGTGGATCAAAATCTGTACTTTTATGTGTTAATAATTCTGTCAATTTTGACAGGATCCCCAACACCACCGGCTGAAAGGCAGCCACAAACCATGACAGAACTCACTGTTGTACCCCTCTCCTGACCTCCACCTTACATACATCGCTCCATCCTGTTGTCACAGATTTTCAGCCTAGTTCTTGTGTTGTAAACCTCATCCTTTTCTTCCTGTTTCCCTTCCTTAAGAATGACTTCTTGACAGCCGCTCTTCCATTTCCACCATCCTTTGAGTTTAGTGCCTTTTCATGTTTGATTAATAGCTCTGTGTTAAGTGGCTTAAACAAATAAACCAAACGAAAATCATTGTTCTGAAAATGGTCCAGTATAAATACTGGACTCAAAATGAGTGAAAACTGTTTTGACCCGGGAGCACGAGTTTACTGATCACTGAACTCGCAAATGCAGTAGGCAGCACATTAGTTTAAGTGTGTTAGCAGCAGGCATTCCATTAAATATCATCCTGGATTAGAGCCTGAGTGGGACAGGTGATAGGTGGGCTAGATATGACTTTATTGGACACCTAGGAGCAGTAGCTCCCTCATCATTATGATAAAGAGGTTTTCTGATCATGGGACCAATTTTTTTCAATGGAGTGTTAGAGAGCCAACAGTTTCTACTAGATAAAAGCCCAGAGAGAGCGACCTATTGTTACAGGGAAGTGGCTTCCCCTTGAACTCAGCATCACAACTCACACTGCCTCAACTGACTGCCAAGGGATTCATTTATTTTACTCACTGCATATTCATTTTTAAAAAAAGCAGAACATTTATTGTATTTTTTTTTAAATCACAAAACATTGTATTTACTTGCAGTTTATACAAAGAAAATTCCCAGTTAATTTAAACAAATCCAGGGAAGCATATCTTCAAATTTTTCTTCTCTCTTCTTTTACCCTCCTTCAGGTGATCCCCCCTCCTTTCCGTCATTTCAGTCTCATGAAGAAGGTGTGCATGTATGTCGCACTCAACCTGCCAGAGCATCTGCATCCTGACTCCAATTAGGAGAACAAACCAGAGGGAGGCATACCCACCATCAGGAGTTCAAAGGTCAGCTGACAGGATGGAAAGAAATAAGGCTGACAGACAGACAGAAAGTACAGTAGATAGAGTAGCAGGGAAATTATTCACTGTACAATAAAACTGACTGAAATAATAAGCCAAAGTCTCTCTCACGCTCTCGCTTTCACTCTGCATGTCCCCGTCACCTCTTCCGTCTGTTTCCTCTTCCCTCCTCTCTTCCTTAGTTTTGTTCTATTTATGACTTCCTCTGAAATCTCAGCGTCTCTTGCACACTTATGTGGGCCATAAATCAGCCATTGAAAAGGACAGCAGACAGGAGGAGAGAGAGATGGAAAATCAGAGGGAGGCCTTCAGTGTTGTCTGAGCAACCGTTTAAAGGCCCACCTGAGAGCTTTAAAACTGAAACCTGCTGGAAATATTAGCCAACACAGGCAGACAGGAGAACCAGCAGCATGTAGCATTAGCAAACGCTGTTGTGACAAGCCGTCAGTGTCAACTCTGTTTTGTGACACTGCACAAGTGTGTTATTAATCCTCCTCATGGGTGATTTAAATGCAATTTATTCCATACTGCATAACAAGAGCCATAACAAATTTTTCTTACTGTTTAATGAAATACTCTCCAGTGTTGCAGCACTTTGTTCACTGGTGCCGGCTTCCAGTGCGAGCTTGGTCAGAGCAGTTCAGCAGATGCATGCTAGAGACTTGTATAGGACTCTGGGGTGATTAATTTTTGAAGTGTGTTGTAAAGAGCTATGAGATCCATAAACAGGAGAGCACACAACAGACAATCCCGGGATAGTGTGGGCCACAACACAGCTCAGAAAGCACTATGGTCACATATAACCACAGCCAAGAATAATTTCCAAAGCTTATTGTTAAAATCAATAGCACCTTTAACACACGAGAACACTTATGACATTTATGGTACTGCGTTCTGTTTTATCTCATTTTAAAAAGATCTTTTTCTTTCCTTGTCAGGGTATCAGTCTTTAATATATCTTGAAACAACAAGATTATCTGATCTTGAATTTTCTAATGAAAGCTACAAGTTCAACCTTGTCGTTCATATGTTTTTCCTTAAAACTTTATACTAATGTGTCTCACCAGGGTCTCTTTTAAAACAGCGCAGGTCTCCTTCAAACAATACCCTGCTAATCTCACGAAGAAAAAGGGATCCTTGAAAGAAACAGGGGTGAGTGGGAGGTGTGTGTGTGTGTGTGTGGGGGGGTACTGTTGTTTCATTAATATGCCCCCGAGAGTACGGTGGCAGTAGCAGAAGAACGAGAGTGGGGTTATCAGCTCTCATCTGTGAGGAAACCCCACCCCACCCCCCACCCCCGTCTCACTAGACTGTGCGTCCATCAGGCCTCATTACTCTAATGGTAGTGGCAGTGATTAAGGCTTCCTGGCTGCAGACCCCTTTGTTTGTTCACTTGTGTTTCCCCTCCATAAAGACAGTCTTCAGGATGCCTGTGGCCCAGCTCACCCCCTCCTTCTGTAGGGATGCAGCATTGGCAGAATGCCTCTAGACCTTGAAGTTATCACATGGGGGTTCGTACAGGTTATCACATGAAAAAGAAAGAGAAAGCCAGGAACTGCTCAGGTCCTGCACACATACTGATAATATGGTGAGAGTGTTTAGCTGCAACAATGCAGTCCTTGGACTCTTTTTTTCCCCCCTTCCATTTACTTATCATATGGCGGCACGCTGTATGTACTTATGTACATGTACTCTCCTACATGACTCTACAGATACACTACACTGCCACAGACTAATCCAGCACCATCTCTGGCTCCAGCCTCAGCCCCAACCTAGTTCTCAGACTACCAATAGCAGGGTGGAGCTGGAATAAATCAAGGTTGTTGTTATACTTTGCTCTGTTTTGATACTACGATTATTATACACTAGATGTTAGATACTAGATGTTAGAAACACAAAAGGAATTTTATCCACATGTGCATGAGCAGCTTAAACTTCTGAGACTTGAGATCATCGTGTTTGCGATGCATTTTTAATTTCTCCTAGATATTTGTGGTCAGATGGACCAGATATGTATATAAACTAAGCTTCCTCTTCAAACAGGAAGTTATATTTTTTTACATGGTTGTTACGTACTTTTGTAAACAAACAAACAAAAAAATCCTCAAATGGGAACAACAGGTTTTATTTAAAGCACAACACAACAAAGTCAATATGGCTTAAAGTATAAAACACTATTGAACAAAATGAAGCCCAGTGCTCAGCAAAGCCAAAATGTAATGTCCCCATATGAGGATGGAGGGTCTTGGGAGGTTAAATGGATTGCAGGAAAAAAGGCTGTGCTGTATGTGAAGAGCTGTGTGTGCAGGACCAGAGGTAGAGTGATACACACTACCTTCTCACTGGAATCATGTGGGAGAAACACCAGGGTGTGGTATGTGAATAATATACTCACTGGACCTCAATGTGAAACTGTCAGTCAGACACCATACTGGATTATTCCAACTCCTGTTTATCACGGGTTGAGGTTTTGTCAAGCCAGCTAACTCAATTTTTCACATAGTGCACCCCTTCTCACGGTGTCTTCTTCTGCTCTTTATGATTTGTGAAACTTTTTATGACATGCTTTCAAACTGCTGCTGGTCATATGCACATTTCGTCATTTTTCTCGGTAAATTGTCAAATAGAACAAAAACAGTCTTAAAAGAAAAAGGTGTAAAAGGCTTTTAATGGTTGTAAAGCACTATTATTGCGATAACACACACACACAAACTCCCATGAGGCAGAGCTGCAACAGGAACCAGGTACTGCCTGATCCTTTCACATCCACTACATAAGGGGAAAGTGTAGACATTCATTGTTCTTTGTACGACATTACTAAAGCAATCCTGTCTCTGGACTCAGTCAAGTGTTCAGTGATGTAAGGCACTCTGCCTGGCCTTCTTCAGTTTCACTCTATTCAGTCCTCTTTTCCCTGGTTCATTCATAATGGATAGCTCTTTGGGTTGCTGTCACCAAGAGTCTATCAATGACTGAAAATCCATGGATCTCAGAGACATCAGTTGTCACTTACTGACATAAAATCCACTTGTTGTATTCATGGCAAGGACAGATTAAGGTAAAATTCAGGGATTGAAAAATTAGCAAACTAACTAACTGTGGATGCAACTAAAATCATAAAATTAAATTTAAAAAATGTTTTAAAAAAAGTTGAAAAGGGGGTGAATTACAATCAAATGAAAGTAGAAGCAGGGAGAAGAATGACAGACATCAGGTGCAGTCTCGCTCAATGAAAGGCCTAAAAGGTATCAGGCTTTTAAAAATGCTCATTGTGGCATGCACCTACAACACCCCAAGAGGACCATCAGCTGCCAGGCGCTAACACTTTAAAATGATGACCATGCAGAACAATGTCTGTCATGGGAGGCCATCAAAAAACAACACGTACAGAAAAAAGCAAGTAAACAAGCACGATACGTACACAGCAACCAAGTGTAAACAAAGAGCAGTATCTGTTTGTCCTACATCTGAACAGTGAGCATCAGAGCTGAGGACCTGTGCACAGCTGTTCTTCCTGTGCTGTCAGTGGGCTTCACCAGGCTGGGCCTGTCCCAGAGGCCTGTACTGGGAGGCCTGCATACAGTCTGACATCTGGACTACACAGGAGGGAGGGATCCTTCCCATTCTCAGATTTTTTTTTTACTGCCTCCCTTTCTATCTCAGTCTATCTATCTTTGTCTCTGTTAGTAACTCCCACTCTCTCTCATTTCCCTCTCCTCTATTTTCTGTATCCTTCTGCGGAAGGGTCCACAAGTCAAAGTCACTAGGGAAAGGATGATGAACAGCTCTACAACTGAGCCAGCTGACTCCTTAGCAGCAGAACTGTCCCCTTGTTCCCTTCATTCTCCCTCTGTGCACTTTCTCCCTTTAAATTTTTCTCATTGCATCGCCTCAGTTCACCTATCTCTTATTCCACTCTGGCAGGGCTACCGAGGGAAAGAGCTGAGGGACAGTCTACATATGCAGCCTCGGAGGAGAGCTGTAATGTGACATGCCACAGCTTTCAGGTCATTAATCAGTAGTGGGTGTCACCGTGTGTTTATTCCCACAAAGAAAATTGTCATTATCTCTACTATGAAAAACAGCATTTTCTACTGTTTTTGTTGTTGTTGTTGTTTTAAAATTCAATATGTATAAGAACTTTTTATTATTATTATATTACAATGGGTGCAGAACTTCAGAGCCGCATGATACAACGGATGCTCTTTGTGGAGGCAAACTACTGAATAATAATATTCAGATCTTTGTCCTTTATTGACCTCTTTGTGAAGGTGCACAGTCCTCTTCCTACATCTTGGCTTCACCTTAATGAGCTCAGCATCACTGGCTACACTGACTTTGTTTTCACTCTTAACATAGACAGAACTTATGCTTAAGCCTCCATAATGCTTTAAAGAGCTGCCATAACCTTCTGTTATTCTTCTGGTTCTTTGTTCTTGTCTCCTGCTTGATAAGGCATGCCAGCCGCCAAGGTCATGGAGACAGGAGAGAGGAAGAAGAAGGGGGGTGGGTATTTCTCTGGTGTAAATGAATAGTTATATCTCTCTCTAGATGAAGAGGAAGAACCTCATCAAAATGTTGTCTCTTCCCTTCACAAAACGAGAGTACATTCAAGTCAGATGAATGAGAATTGTCACGCGCAAAATCATAATTACAAGCCCACATATTCCCTCCAGCACAGAGGAATGACTTTATCAGGCACCCTCTGGTCTGTTCTTGTGTATTTGCTAGGGGAGGATCCTCTAAGCCCTTCTCTTGTCTGCAATCTGCGATTGTTGTATTCCAAGGGGGGTATCAGGGCTGAAAGGACCAAATTTAACAAACCTAATTATCATGCTTTAATTAGTATCAGGGGTAAACCTCAGTGGGACACCTGCAGACTTAATTTATATCCTGACAAGCCAGGAACAAGTGTTAATGTACCGTATTTATGATAATGCCCCAAAGTGTGCAGGAGGAGCAGGAGGAAGCTCACCTCAACTCTTCCAGAACACTGTGAGAGGCAGGTAATTACAGGGAAAGGGTCTGAAATGTTCAGGGATCAGCCCGGTCCCAGTGTTGATGCACAACAATAAAATAACCTCGCATCCGATCCGTGGCATAAAGATGACTTCATTACTGGACATTAGGTTGTGCTTTTATCTCGGAAGAATCGGGAGTTAAAAAGATAAAACCTTTTAATATTTTCTTCATATCCATTGAAGAAAAATAAGATAAGATAAGAAATGAAAAAGATTAAAGAGACAAATTACAAGGTGGCATCATTCCCCATTCTGTGTTTTGTGTTCTGCAGGTATATGGGCCCCACATTGCCGAGCTGAGAAATGCTAGCCTTCACAGAAAATTCTGCTACCACAAATAAATGGGACAATCGTTGTCCTATTAGTCAAAAATAGATGTGCCGTTTGTCTGTTGTGCTACCACAAGCAAACCTATGTAATAGAAAAAAATAGGTTAGCAGGGCGGGGAAGAAACCTGGAAAATTGTGCATATTCGGTATAGTTACTGTTTACATGGCTGGAAACCGCTACAAACTTCCGTCCAGACGCGCTGCGAAGAAAGCAAGTGAAGGACGTGCTTCCACCGATCGATTATGGAGGTCATGCCGTGCTGTGCTGCACAAAATGAGAAAACAACAGAAACGCTTGTAAATGGCTAAATAGGGTGTGCAGAAAAACATGAAAAAGACTCATTCATATGACAGGGTGAGCGTGTCTAAACCTTTGACTGCTATTGTCTATTGTCAGGTTCACATAGATAAAAAACCCACCTCTCATCAAGTATTACAAAAACAAGATGACTTTTGAGTCTTCAAAGACAACAATGCAGACTTTGAAGTTGGTCACACGTGGGGTAATGTTGTGCGTGAGTAGTAATGCGGTAGTACAGCAATTATTCATCTGTGATTTCAGGTTTTTTAATGGAATGGAGATCTTTCCCCTCAGTGTGTTTCATGTTCTGTCACTTTTTGGTGAGAAACGTTTTGTTTTTGCTTTCGTCGGTGTGTATATATTGTCACATTGTCCTTATCACATTTTTAGACTCGTGTGCTGGCTGATGCTTTACCCTTTCACTGGACCACATTAAAAGATTGTTGTATAACATTTTTACATACCGTGGGCTGACCTAGTTCTCATGTTTTTTTTCCTTTTTTAATTCAAACTTTTGTATAGGCTGTTAGTGAAAGAAATGTATGGAAATACTAAAATCACTTTCATTATGAGTCATTGTCGTTAGTGTGTTATGATGCATAATGGTGCAAAATGAACAGTCTGACATTTGTTGAGGTGGTATTGTTCTCCTTTGATGTAACTGTTCAAAGCCTTAAATTTAACATAACTAACTAAAGGGGACTTTGAAATTGTTTTATACTGCAATCTTTTGTTTATATTTTTTCAGAGGAAAAAGAGAACTGAATTGTACACGTGAATGAAATGAATGACGCAAGTGCTAACAGAATGCATAATCAAATGTTATGCATTATACTTTACAAAAATGATCCCTTATTGTTAACTCAAGTTCACTGTTATTCCTACATCGGGTCCTAACTCTCTTAGCTCAAAGTTTGTGTCTTTTCCTGGTCATGAAACTAGATTTCCTGGAACTTACACACACTGAAAGCAGAGGTCATAAGAGCGATCATCACAAGTGTGAGTGGTTTGGTTAGGTTTACTATGTATTTAGGATTTGGGTGTGTGGGAAGGGCCCAGAAGATTTAAGGTGTGTCAAGTATTTTAGTGTACACGTTGTGGTTAAAAAAAATCAAAACCCAAATACATCCAAAAAACTCCAAATACACCTAAACAACAACAATCCTGTCCCTTAGCAAACGTAAGCAATTTACTTGTGGAGAGTACTTAAATTACTGCTGTGAGTACTGTAATGTGCTGTAATGTAAACATAATGTGCCCTCTCCCAGTGGAACTGCAGTTCAGTTGTATGCTACGGTCAAAATCAAAAATCAAAATTAAAAAAAATTCTACACATCACATTTCAGTGTTAAATAAATTCATGCTTGGTTTACTAGGATGCCTTTGCAAATGTACATAAAGGCAAAAGTAAGCAGAAAATTGGAGAGTGCTTGAAACACCTTTGAAATCAAAGCAGGGAATTAAATTCAATCAAAAGATTTGCCACATTTTTCTGCAGTGCAAAGCGGCTTGAGGTAGCGCTCACAGTAATCGGTGAAGCCGCACCATTTTTATTTTATTTTTTTAGGTTAGGTTAGCAGAACAGAGAGCAGAACAGGTTTTCCTTACCAGGAGTTTGGTTATACGTTTAATTCTTGCCCACACTTGTTGAGCTTGCTTTTCTTCTCAGGGAGATTTAAAAGTATTCGATTTCGGGGGTTTTTGGTTGTATAAGTGGTGCTAGTTGAAAGCTGTATATCAGTACTGAAAGTTTACTGGTTTGGCTGAACACAGCAACCGACCTTGCAGCCCTTTCTGCTCAGCTGCTGGGTTTGAGGTTGTTTAGAGCCGAAGGTGCTGCTACATGAGATTACACTTCCTGTAACCTTCTGTATACTGTCTTTGTAGAGCAACAGTATTTATGCCAGTATCAAGTATTGACAGGTAGCTGTGAGGCCCTGCCCCAGGAGCTCTTCGGGCAGATTGTGAGCAATGTAAAAGCTGGATTGAGTAATCAGGCTTTTGGCAGGCAGACAGAAGCCCTCCAGTTGAGCTGAACTGCTTTAAAAGTCCTATCTCCTGTTGTTCCCCGCTGCGCTGGCAGCTTATCACCAAGACAGATTTCAGGGGCCTTGAACCGTGCAGAGAGTCCATCCACGTGTGAGAAAGCCCAGGCTCTCGCTCAGACAATACGACCCCCCGCCTCTGAGACATGGAAATAACTCTTCAGCCCATGTCACCGTGAGAAAGACAAAACTTTACAATCTCTTCAGCTTCTGTTAGTGACAGCCGCATGTCTGGGAGAAGGGGGAAAGACCGACTTTCCAAACAGAAGTGAGCAGGATTACAGTCTCTGTCAGGGGCTGTTAGAGATGATCCCACAGGGAATGAGGCCAAGATCATGATCACTGCTCCACATGACTGGTTCCATGTCAATAATATACACAAACAGGTGTACGTACACACACACACACACACAGCAAAAAAAATCTTTCTTTCTGTGTCCCTGTGTTCTCAACACCTGCCCTCTGAATGTGCTCTCAGTTAATCTCAACATTAATTATTGACTCTGAGTTTAATTTGAAAGGCAGGCGCACTGTAAGCCATGGGACACTGCTTTAAATAATGTATACGGCCCATTCAGAGGTAATCATATTGTCATTGATTAATATACATTGGTGCTGTGGAGCATACCTGATGTGTGTGGGAGCCAGGCACTGGGTATGATAAAACTTGGCGCTGAGAGGCAGTGTCAGGGCGGGAGCATCTCTAGGGCCCCGTCCTCCTTGTCTGATGTTTCAATCACAGCTTAGGAGCTGTGATGCATGGAGGCATACACTATCAACTGACTGGATAACATGAGGAGCCCCAGAGAATCAAGGAAATGGATAGAGAGAGAGAGAGAAAACAGAATGCAATCGGGCAGAAAGAGGGAGATAAAATCAAAGTAAGAAGGGTGGAAATTTGGAGAAAGGGTCCTAATGCGGTACCAGTCAGACGCCTGGACACACTTACCCTGGATAAGTGTGTCCAAACTTTTGACTAGTACTGTGAATCAAAATTTATTTTAATTTAAGATGAAAGTTTATTTCTTTGTGCTTTTTTTTTTT
>VUQK01001832.1:35758-60441 GCA_015106715.1 Bujurquina vittata
TTGAATAGGGTAGCTTGCCCATTAGGGAGGGAATGAGTTGCAGTAAGAATGCACTAACTAGCGACTGTACATACACAGATGGGGTGTATCGAGTATCCCAAGCTGACACGCTGAGGCTGAGGGATTTGAGTGCTAATGAATTCCCGCACTCTTCTCACACTCGTGTTGACACCTGGATGCAGATGCCATGTCACCCTAAGTTTAGTTTAGACAAACACAGATCTGCCCAAAGAGAAGCGCGGGGCTGCTCGGAGTGATGAAAAATTCATACACTGTTGTTACCTAGATGCCATTCAGAGAGCACAGAGTTCAAAAAAATGAACCAATTACAGTCTAAAACTCAACTGTCTGGACACAACACATGCATTTTGATAGATGTAAACTTAGAGACACTCAAAACAATAAAAAGTCATGCTAGACTCTCTTTCGCTTGCACAAACAACGCACACACACACACGCACAGTCTCCATCGGATAGATAAACAACTCTTGTCCAAGACTCTCCTCCTTCAGGAGATTGTGAAAGCTTTGGCAAGCTTGAGTGAATATGTTGTTTTTGTTAATACATAAAGATTAGGGAAAGAGTCTCTAGGCACCTCTCTCTCTCTCTCTCTCTTTCTCTCTCACTTTCTCTCTGTCTCTCCCTCTCTCTTTCTTGCTCCCCTCTCCTTTTATCCTCCCCCACCTTCCCTCTGAGTCTGGCAAGAGAGGTGGTCTTGTCAGACAGCTTCTCTCCCACGTACCATGGAGCTCTGAGAGGTGTGGAGCAAACAGGCTGAATGCTGGGAGGCTTCTGTCTTTCTTTCTTAAAACCTTTTGGCTGCTGGAAAATACTCTCTGACAGGAGGTCTATGTGTTCTGCTGTATGTTTGACAGGGAAGTAAGAACAGCCTGCACCAGATACAAAATAGCACCACAGGCAGATGCTTAGCCAATCTAAGAGAGCCACATGGATTGAGTAAGGAACAATATTCTACAACTGAAGCAGCATAGTCGGTTATATGTGGTTCATTTAAGACTGTTTACGGGGCTTTTTCTGTTTTCCAACCACAGTGATATGATACTGACTAAGTAACGGGGAAATGGTGACCTAGCCGAAGAGGGTGGTTGAAAAAAAGGCACTCTTATCTCTATCTTGTGGTATTGCTGGAGTGGAAGTATGTGTAAGAAGGACTATGTAAAAGTAGAGCATCAGAGAAGACGCCTTATTTCTCTGCATCAGATAAACACTGCTAGAAACAGTGGCAGGGACAACTGTAGATAAGTCACTTAACATGAAACAAAAAACTTACTTAGCACTTGTACAAATCATCCGATCTGGCAGGATAACCCTTTCATTTCATCTATATATGCTTTTGGAAATGATAACAAGCGTATTTAGGCCCATTTCCAGTGAAGATGTCACACGTAGAGGTGAAATATGTTCCATCGCTTGTCGTGCTGGTTGCAGTAAACATGCAACACCCGGTGTCATTGATGACGACATCTTTGCACCTCTAAAACAAAAAGACCAAAAAAAAAAAACAGAAATGTGAGAATTTACATACATGTAGTGCGTAAATATATTTACTGGCAGCTTCACAACTGGTTTTTGCAATCAGGCCTTTAGTTTCTTTGTTCACAGATCCTGACAACAGGGTGAAAAAGGGAAGTGACACTCGTCGCTGCATTTATTTAACATGAAGTCTTGTTTTTTTGGTTTTGTTTTGTATTTCTGGACTTATCAGTCAGGACATTCTAGTTGGGACACTCTGAACGAATGGAGAAAAAAATAGGCAAAAAAATGTTTTTTCACCTACAAGTGAAGTCAGACTTCTGTAACAGCATCAGCGGGGAGACACCCGTATCAAAAATCACACTCTTTCCTTTAAGTTTCATCCCTCAACAGACCAGTAAGCCAGTCCAGTCAACCCCTAAAGAAAAGCTTTTTTTTTTTTTATTATCCAAAGTGAGGATGAGTGAAAGGCTAAATCACATCAGAGGCAACACAAGCTGCACATAAAGAACTTCTTTACTAAACAATGGAGCTGCCACGAGCACCACCTCTGTCTCCCAGCTGAGCCACACAGTCAGCTTAACCAATCATTGGGGTCAGAGCAGCCGCATGGATGACCAAAGTGCAGCCACCATAATGCAATTGTCATTGTATTGCCTTCCAATGTAAAAGGCATCTCCTTTCAGTCTCACGAAGAGATTGAAGTGTAGATGAATAGATCCGAGCCTTGTGTAGGCGACTTTAAACTGATTTAAAGGAGTCGAGTATAGTATTAAGATGCACTTTGGAGTAGTGGTGTTATTCAGTCCACAATAGAGCTCTGTTCGAATGATGGACCGGAATAATCACGATCCAACATCTCAGTCTAATCCCAATTCAACGATATCTTTACACACACTAACGCGATGCCAAGAATATGCTTAAAAGGAGAAGAGGTCTGATTTTTTTTTTTAAAAGCAATCCTTTTTATGGCGAAGCATTTTTTTTTTTAAATTTACACATGGAGTATGAAAACATTAGAAAATTATTTAGAGGAGAAAAATATGCACAAACCTTGATAAGCAAAAACAGAGAAAAAAAGAAATAAACAAAGGGATGAAAGACATAATGGTGAGAGAACAAACTGTCTAAATACATTTCAGGTAATGATTCAAGGTCATCCGGGAAGAGAATAGTCTCCATCACTCTGCTCTTTCTACCTATCCTTGGGCCATCTCATTGCTGAGACTTATCATCTATTCCTAATGCACATTACTGTCAACTCTCTCTTTTTTAGGAGTTTGATCTTAATAAAGAAAAAGAAACTTGTTTTATGATTAAGCATTGCAAAGATGACTATTCCTAATGCTAATTACAATATTTGGACTTAAAAAAAACAGTGTGTATCTTAACAAATGCAAAGCACAGTTTTTTCTTGTATTTATTATCTGGATGCCACATCTATGCCAGTTTTCCTTCCATCGGTTATTTATTTTCCTTTTTAATCCCGGAATTTATTTTATTTACAAGTAATCAATTGCAGCCACACATCTTGGGCAAAGCGACAGTGTCAGCCTAATCTCATATCTCTTAAAAATATGCTCACAGATATTTATAACATCTTACAACGGTGGTGCCAGCATCCATCTACATGTGGTGGGAGCCTCCTCCTTCATTAGCCAATGGCACCTTTAGCTTATGGTCAGAGCTGTAGCTGTGTCTATAGTGTAATGAAATTTACGAAGAAGAGCCACTTGGTATGCCAGTGATGCAGCAGCAGGTCCCTATGCTCTGTGAAAACCACACGTTCGCTTTTATAGATTGCATAATGGCCTGCATGAAAATGGTTTCACACTAACATAAATCAAATGTCAAAATACAACCGGAGCAAGACAATCCCCATGGTGCACACATGGGCACAGAGACGCACACACAATGGCGCGCACACTTGCACAAACGGCAGATACACATGCTCAGAGGAGTCAGCCATCTAAAGAACTCACAGTCCTTCTTATGCAGATACATGTAGTGCTTAATAGCATACATAATAATTTATTAAGAAATGTTAAATATTCATCAATATCAAATTAATCATTTATAGCAGATCTTTAAATTAAAGAGTGTCCTTGAAGTTTTAGATGTGAGGACTGTCTTTAGCGAAGAGGCAATCCCCTGTGGACATGTTAAATCTCTGATGTACAACACTTGAACTGCTATTGTTGAATGACTATCTCACTTTGATATTGTCTTTCACACAGAAAAAAAAAACCCACACCAGTACAGAACAAATATCCTTGCAAAAGTCACAGTTTGTAGTGTTACAATCAATGTTATCCTCGTGCCCGGGAAATGTTAACCACTGCAAGAGTGCTGGAGAGCTGAGGGGCAGAAAATGGTTTAGAGGAAGAAAAGGCACACAAATTTTTGGCTGGGAAGGTGGCCTCTGGAATCTGTTGTAGTGAAATGCTGCAGCATTGTCCAGGAAACAACCAAGCGACAACCCCCGAAAGTGTAAAACAAAGTTATAGTGGAAGTGTCAAAAACCGCAGCATCTGAAATGATCATTTAATGCTAGCTATATCCACTGTGTGCCATGTTTGCGGTCTTGTACAGAATCTGTAAAGGGGGAAGTTTTTTTCATAACACACACACATTAAGTTTTTACAAAGATGGGTGATGGCTAGACTGCTGGCTGTCTGCTAGGTGTTACCTCAGTTAACTAAAGTTACTTTAACTATTGACTCTGTCGTGTTTGTCCCTTTCACTGCATTTTATTTATTTTATGTGACAAACAATGTGGTTTGATGTGTAGTTAATAAACCCTGACTGATATATGAGCAGGACCAATATATCAGCTTATGTTAGCCATCAGTGTTTATAATGGCTAATAATGAAAACAAGAAAAGTAAAGAAGAGATGGGAGAAACACCATTCAACCGTGTCATGAGTGCTGATGTTGTATAATTTGTCCACCAGAGGGCAATCTGCAACTTCCCTGTTGGCAATGTATGTTTGGACCGTCACAAATAGTCAAACAGAGTGTGTAATGAGTAATCACGACATCGTAGGACAATAAAGAAAGAATATTTTTTAAACTCTATCATCATATTTTCTTAGTGAGGTCTCATAAATTACACATAAGAAATGTTAGAGAAATCTGGTCATGTTTCATGTGTCTGCAAGAAAAACAATATCGGCCCATATATCAGATTTTTTTAAAATATCAAATATTGGTATCAGTCCAAAGAGTCCTATATCGGTCTAACAGCCCATCCAAGAAGTTTGTGCTCTTGTTCTTGTGAGTGAAATTCTTTTATTTGTGTGTGTTTGTGTGTGTCGCCTTTCGCTTATTAACAGGTTTCTGTATGATGTACATAAACAGTTGCTAGCTGATCACGTATGACTGGATGGCCCCGACACTAAAGTCAAGGCTCCAAAATACTAGTCCACCACTGGGTGATGTCACAGCTGCTACATTTGTTGTTTGATTGTGACTGTGGTAGTGTACACAAAAATTGTGTCATTGTCCAAAAAAGTATGGCCCTAACTGTACATTTTACCCATTTTTACATTACAGCTGTACTAAGTGTGATTATCATGGTGACAGGTCTGGTCAACCGTGAGGTTAGTGGAAAATGCACAGTGTCCACATCCCTCCAATGGGCAGCAGAGGACTGTTTTACTAATCATGAGCTACAGTGTGTGATTTCACAAGTACATGAAGACCATTTAAGGATTCCAGACAAACAATTTTCTTAACCACTCCAAGTGCCCAGTCCAAGCGCTCTGTGTTCGGGAGCGCAAGTGCAGGTGCCCTGTTCATCATGTACAGGGTCCCAGCCAAAGACAAACAGACAGCCAACCACATACTCTCACAACCACACTTATGGCCAATTTAGAATGACCATCTAATCTATAAAGCAGATCTCTGCATTACAGAAGGACACTGGATAGGCATGAGGCCCAAGTAAACTAAAAGATTCAAACCAAGAACCTTGCAGCTTTGAGGCAATAGTGCTAACTTCCGCACCACTGTGCCACTGAGGATTTTCATCATAAAAAAAAAGGTTTTATATGAATATTTTTCATTCATATAATTGATCTTTTTTTTTGAGCTATTCTCCAAAAGAAAAAAAAACCTGCAATCATGACCAAATGGTCAAATTCCTGCATAAAGTGTTCTTAGTGCTCCTTAAAAACAGGTGTCAAACCTTTTAACTAAACACCTCTCCTGATACACCCCTTATTCTATGCATCCTGCCCACAGCTTCAGACTGTAAGGAAATAGAACAAAAACGCGTCAGGACCAACATTCACACATCCTTCAGAACCTTGTTTACTCAATATCAGAGCATATTGAAGCTTGTGTGAATTAAGACATCACATTCTATACATCTATGGTGATGAAGGCAGAAGAGGGGAAGGACACATCTCCTTGCCAGGGCACGCCGTCTGGTGAGACTGCATGGGACACGCTGTGCGCTGTTACACGGCAACTCAGTGCCAACCACACCTGCGCACATACAGGCATCACACTCTCCAGGGCACACCGAGGTCACCTGGGTACTCTGCCAGCCACACCTGTCCTTCTCCTCACCCTTCATATGCTGCATATCCTTGTGGAAACCCCACAGATGGAGCAGCACAGGATACAGGTATGATAGGCTGGCCTGCGAAGGGCAGTCAAAAGTAAAGAATATTCTACTCACCAAGTTGGTGTGGCTGGAGACAGATTTTCTACTCTAAATCCTCTACATGTATAGTAGTAATAATTTCTATCATTCTTTCAATATTGTTCCCCTTATCAGTACAGCTAATGCCCTCTGGCAAGAGAGTTGAGAGTCGGGTCATTTCTATCAGTATGGGAAAAAGAAAGGTTCCGTATAGAGAGTTAGAGAAAAAAGGCGGCTTATAAAAGATTATGCTGCCATGATAACAAATAATCAGGAGCTAATTCTTTGTCTGGCCCTCTCTTATCTGTCCCTAAGCCTCCTTATTAGGGGGCTTACATCTGCATTTGCAGCTGATGAGGGTGCTTCTCCTCTCTTAAATTTAAACAGCTCATACTCAAATGGAGACAGCACACAAATATTAGATCTGGCCCTCAATTCTCCACTATTTGTAATAGTTGTGGATCAGACAGAGTCACATATGTTTGCTAAATCCAGTGCCTAAAGGATTGAAAGGGTTTTTGCATAAAGATTACAGAGGTCTGAGTGTTTTATTTTGATCTGATTATTTTATTAATAACAGCTTGTGGGTGGCAGGTCCTCCAATACAAGGCTTAGCGCCTATTCATTTCACTTGTACAAATCCTCCCCTCTCAGCACAGGTCATATTTATTTTAAGCTTTTAATTTATCTACAGCGGCAGCCAAAATGTTTAAGTTTTTTTTCAGTGAACCTAATGTATTGAAAACTGAAGGAAATTAATGGATTGAGGTACATTTTTACAAATCACAAAACTCTGCATGTCTTGCTCTAATTAGTTCTTTTATCATTTCAATGACAAATTTTGAATTGTGGGCTGGGGAAATTCATTATAGGCATATAGTACATGGAATGTACCAGCAGGAAAACCCTCATCTATGTAGCCCAGGCTTCACCATAAATCAGACTAAATTCCCTAGAAAGAAGAATGCAGGAGGACACTGCACCCGGCACTAAAATAGTATCACCCAGGGCTACTTTTGATTGAATGTTTTATCACAGACAATCCTGAGTGGCGTAAAAAAAGAAACTAATTTATTCATCCTGTTCAAGTAAAGAACTATAACAACCATGTAATTCCTCTGAGATTTTGCCATTTCAGAGCACTTTGATTTGTCATGTTATGCATGTCTTTTCATCCTTCTTTCTTCCTGCACTCAGCTTCACAGTGTGGTGGGTATCGTGTGCTGTAATTCAGCTTTTTATAACCACTTCGCTCACTCACCTATTGAGTATCTGCCACTGTAGTACCAGGGCCACGTGAGTTCATCACTCCACCTCAGTAAAAGGATACAATAAGTATATGTCCAGGGCAGCTTAGGAAGGGCATGGATATCCATCAGCAGTGCATATGATGAATCACAGTGGTGTCTGGGATGAATAGACATACAACACGAAATACAGTCAGGCCAAAACAGGCAGGAATATACATTACATCCATTTAATCATCCGTGCGTGCTAGGTGGCAGGCGGGCCTCGCTTCTTCTAGTCTTTAAAAGCCTTGCTTAGATAGATTATGTACAGAAAAGCATGGAGCATGGCAGCAAAACACCTGCTGCAAAGAATAGGCTTATTCACTGTAACACAAAAAAAGCCTGCAAAAAGGACAGAGAAGATAGGAAAGGAATAGATGACTGTGTAGATGCACAGATACATAACCCTAGATCTGCAAACTGCTGATGGAAATCTAACTAAGTAGCACAACGACACAAAATTTGCCAGTCCAAGTCTAAAACTGTTCTTGTATCTGTTTGCCACTTGTGGAATGCTGAGCAGAAACCTTGACACATTAATAGCTTTCTAATCCTTCCAAGGGCCACTGGAGGCCAAAGTTCATTAGTGGTTTGAGGTTATCAGAGTTTTTACAGCTGTGAGTTAGAGGATGCTGAATTACTATCCTGCAAAAGGAAGCAGGTCATTAAGAAGCCATACAAAAACATCGAAGACTGATGGGGGGGTTCACGGGTTTAAAATCTCATCGCCGTCTCTGAACATGTACCTGTCTTGATGCCCTAGGCCTTATTTAACCTCAAAGTTAAAATAGCCTTTAACACCCACATGAAACCGAGGTCATAGAGGTCATTCCGGATAAATGTATTCATGAAGCGTGATCTGCATGAATGGGGGAAAAAAAGAGCTGCGAGAGACATCACAGCACTGATGGCGTGATTGACAGTGATTAGATATCTTGTCTTAGATCAGTTTTACAGGACGTCATAGATGCTCACGGTACTAAAATGCAAACACATTTATTGTCCTTAATTCAAAGAGTGCTGTACATGTTAATCCTTTAACGCCACACAATGTGTGCTGCCCCAACGGAGGCCAGCAGAAAGCTTTCTAGTTTTAACTTAACAGCCTTTTGTCTAAAGGCTGGATTTTGAAGGACTAAACATCTAACTAAAGATGAAGGAGGAGACAACAGAAAGAGAAAAAAACACGGCAGCAGGAAGAAGAGCAAGCAGGGAGCATTTTATAACACTTGAAAAGACACTTTTAATAGAAGAGGAGCACGGCTCTTTCATGAAAGGATGGAGACACTGGGAGTAGTCGGTTCTTTTTTCCAGGCTATGTGGAAAGGTTGAACTGGTCTTTCATCCAGATTCAATGGAACGCAGTACGATATAAATAATAAACATGCAAACAAAAAGAAATCATATTGAAGTGTTTTTTTGGTTTATTTTCAGGTTGTTTTCCTTGAATGTCTGACTTGAACGTTTTGGCTAATGCTGTGTGGAGTGTACACTTAACAGGCTAAAAGTTAAGTATAAGCTTGCGTCAATTCTATCGTAATATGAGTGTATTTTTCCTTGAGTGGCGTAGCAGAGGACTGTCTCTTACAGCTGGACTGGAGAGCTCCTCTCACCCCTGTCTCATCTGAAAAACCCTGGGGTTGGGCCGAGGGAAGAAAGAAGGTTGAAGGCAGAGCCTGATGAAAAACGAGGGTGTCATAGCATTGTTGCAAGGTTAGCACACCCGCTAATGGAGCTGTACTGGGGCAGGGCGCCCCAAGGATCAACCCCACCAAGGGGGGGCATGTACAAGCCCAAGATAAACTACTGTAGGGGGCATGGCACTGCCCCAAGCACCTCTACTGCCCGCTAAGCACTCTCTCTCTCTTGCTTTCTCCCTCTTTCTTTCTCTCTCTCTCTCCCCCACACACACACACACCATCACCATAGGCTAGAAACATCCCCTCTACATTTATAGCTGACCATCAGATGAAATAGTGAGAGGACTCCCAGTAGTATTGAATGCTTAAAAAAAACTGAGTGACGCTGGAACTTTACTTTGGTAAACCCGAGGTGTGATCAAGCATATTGTCAATTCATTTTTTTTATGAGTTTGCGCTCATTATTTACATAGAGTGACATCTATTGGCAGACTACACTTTAAGTGGCAGCACTGACAGGCATAGAATAGTCAGAATAGTCTTCCGAGCTTTGTAACACTCCAAACTGCTCACATAGATTACACAGAAACATGCTTGTCTTATGTCATTTAGCAGCAAAGATGATTTTACACAGCCAGGTAAACCCAGATTATCTTAACAGCTCAGAGAGCACCACAGACAGCGAAGAGAAAAATGAGAGAAAGTAAAGAATCAGACATATGGCTGACATGTTCCTGCTGTGCAGGGTTGGACTGCTGAGCAATCAAGGGTGGGAAGTTTGAGACAGAGGGGACATAAAGAATGACATGCCCCGGAATATCTCTTGCCCACATGGGACTCAGAGTTGACAAAGAAGGGTCTGTTTGGCAGAATGGCAGCCATATTAATGGCCAGTTTATCACTGTTTGTCAGGGGAGGGAAAAAGGAAAAGAAGGGAAGAAGGAAAATTTTTCCCAGCTGGCCTTTAAGGAGACGGACTTCCTGCCAGGAGAGGAGAGGAATGCTGACATCTTCCTGCTGGCTGCCCACAAGCACTTGTGATTGGTCAAGAGGGGTCAGTAAGCCATGCCTTGATTGGACAGAAAGAATGTGGAGAGGTCAGTGTGTATTCCAGTCAATGCCAGGTCTAGGAGAAACATTTAAATGAGAGTGAAAGGCCTTTCAGGGAAGTAAGGACACAGAAAGGAAGGCTAAAAGGTTTAAATGGGGAAAAAAATAAATGTGTGTGTGTGTGTGTGCATGCGTGCACGTGCTGATTCTGCATTAGTTGAAAAATCAAATCTGGTAAAATACAAAACAGTTTGTACCATCCAGTCACAGTACAACCAGAATTAGTTGAACCAGAATTTACAAAAGAAAAACAAGACTGAGACTTCTCTGTTCAGCTGTGACATCACTCCTTCTAATCAAAGCCACAATTTTAAACAGTCTAAGATACTGTACCTCAAAAAAAGTCTGCCTGTGCGTGTGTGCAATCATTATGTCCCTGTGTCTGACAGTGTGAGATGGGAGGTGAAATGCAGGATTGAGCCCGCCTAGAATCCAGCAGAGGAAGGCCTGTCCAACATGCTTCACCAAAGCCTCTGTCGCTGATCTAACAAAGCCCCTCTTATTCGGGCAGCAGACAGAGGCCCACGGGGAGAAAACCTCAAAGACTTTAACAACACCTCAAACCCCAGCCTCCATGACGGCTTGTTTCTTTCATTACCGAGCTCAAACGGGGGCTCTGCGGGTGCCAGTGTGGGCATGCCCGTATTAAAGAGAAAATAAGCCTCTGCCCACACATTATCGCTCACATGGCACAGACACCCACAGGCATTATTGCATGGAATTTTCCAGTACTAGCATCTCATCACCCAGCGTAATATGTTTCCATGTGTGGTGGCAATTAAAGTGCCCAAACACAGAAGCGGTAACAGAAGCCACGCGGGCTCCTGTGTGTAAGAGGCCACCGTGTTTCTCCAGCTCTTTGAAAACAACACTGGAGAGGACATGCCTTACTTGGTAAGCTAGAAGCTTATGAAACATGTGACATATAGTAGTGAGAAAACACCCATGTGAATGTGGCAGACAGATACCACGATTCATAACAGGAATTCGATTTTTAAAAAACAGACTGCTAAGCATACAAAATCTTGACACAAGTCAGAAATTTTCCTTGACAGTTTTTCAAAAAAATGCTTTGCTTGTCTTCATCAGTTTTACTCTTAATACAATTTCTGTTTTTTTTCTGTTCTTTTTTTCCTCCTCTGAGAATGCATTAGTGTGAAAGCATGTCAGTAACATAGTTCTTTAAAGTATTAACACACTGAACAAACTCAAGTACTGCATGAAATGAAAATTATATTTTATATAGAGTTAATATCGGGAACAGATTTACTTCTACCAGATAATTGGGGCTCATCTCAGGTTCAGATCATCTCAAGTTCATGGAATGCCTTTCAAGTGTAGCTTGCATATAATCTGCTTGGAATTAAGCCTGATGTCAACTACTTCACCTTGATAAAAACCAAAACAAACACGCACACGCATATACAAATTGCACATGCAAAAAGGTTTTCCCGAAACCTCTACCAAGATTGCAAAAGAAGAAAGAACACCCACGGAACCGCAACAGGACACATTCGACTTCCGGTTTCTTCAAAGCGTCGCTATTCCGATAATCTTTCCACCCACCTCATACCTCATAAGCAACGAGCCTTACCAATACTGAAAATGGACAGCAATCTATCATCACCAAACAGAGCTGACATTGCACTCCCACTGCTCCCTGCAAGTGCACAATTTCCCTCACTCTGTAGCACACCCATCACAATTTGACCTCTTCCTGCACTGATGATATTGCACTGTTTTCTGAGAGGCATTAACTCAGCTTACATGGAGAAATATAAGAAAATAATCATACAGAGACCTGGAAAGGCTCTTTGCGATGAGTTTAGAAGTGGGTTAGAGACAAATTTGCTCAATAACAGGAAAAATTGTAATCACGATTATCGTGGTAAGCAATCTTGATTATTTAACACGTTTGTGAACTTAAACATCACCCCTACCCCCACAGGATTTGCTTATTATTTAAATACTATTAAAGAAAGCTCTCACAGGTTTACCTACAGAAACACAAAACCTAAAAAGAGAGATTCATAGTAAAATTATATGCAAACATGTCTTCGTTTCATCCTGATTTTATGGAAACAGGAATGTAATTACAATTCAAATTCCAATAATCTCTCAGCCCCAGCAAAAAACATTAAGGTACCGTGTGTTGCAACTGGGAAAAGTCTATCTGGTATTACAGTTTTGAGGGACAGTAGGGGAAGTGCTTTGGTGACAGTGGGGGTTAATAGTCCAGGGAAGACAGGCTGGGCACCAACATGTTATAATAATACACTTGGCAGCTAGAATGGTGTCAACCCCTTAATTCCCCCTGGGAGAGAAGGACACTGCCTAATCTGTATTCAGTCCTGACATTGTCCACATCTGATATGGAACATTAGCCCCTAACTCTCTCTATAGACTAGTGTCCTTCGGTTTATATTACTTTATGTTAATAGAGAGGGAAAACTCCATGTGCTGTCGTTTGTCATTGTTAGCAGGGGTGCTCCCTGAGCCTGTTTGAAATGCAATTGTTTAGGAGAGCAAAAGGGGGAAGGTAAACCTGTCCGCTTAGAGAATCTCATTGCACCTCTGTCTCTATTGATCTTTGATCCAACCAAGGGCCCGCCATGTGCCCCTTACTCTGTCCCGAGTTCTGCACTCTTCGTTCATCGTTTAGTTTCCATTTCTTTGGTCGTAAAAGTCAGTTGTGAACTATGCCTAAGTGGTGTGATCGAGCCAGTCAGGGATTAACTCAAATGTGTGTGTGTTTTGTTTTGGGGGTTTTTTGCATTCAAGATGTAAAACAACCTTCCAAAAAAAGGGATCCCTTTTATTCTTAAAAATGGCCTCGCAATTGTTTTGTTGTGTTGTCCACAAGCAGTTCACACAGATTATTATTCTACAATAGATGTAAAAGGCACAGCAGCATTAATAAATATGTTTTAAACTGTTTCTATACAACAGATGAGCCACAGTCACACTGCTACTTAACATAACGCATCATCCTATTTGAATAAAATCAAATGAGAAAACGTCTGGTGAAGCTGGCGGAGTGAATGTTGCTTAAATCTGGCGGTATTCTCCGACTTCTGTTGGAATTAATTCAGCTAATTGTCTTCAGCCTAATTAGAGTCTATTCCCCTCTGCAGTCTGGTGAAACAGTGCGGAGCTAATTGGATTAAATCTTTATCATTTTCTGGGAAACATAGAGAGAAAGGGAAATATGAAACAACACTACTGCCTTTTTTTAAATTAAATCTAACCTAATGACTGTTCTTTTATTAACATCCAACTTTTTCATGTTTTTATGAAAATTGGGCTGGATACAGGGTTGAGAATGTGAACTACAGTCTTTTACATGATCAATTTATTGACTAAAAAACCCTCTAAAAAAAAATAAAAGAACTTCTACAGGTCTACTGTTTTCTTTGCCCCCCTCCTATTACATTTCTTACTCTGAATCAGTAATAATACAGGAGAGAGTTCCACTGTAAACCTGTGAATGTGCAGCACAGTAAAATGTATGTCCCTGTATATCTGTAGCCCTACTCATCCTCTTAAATGCCAATAATAATTAATGGCATTACAGCAGGATACTTGTGAGCCTCTTAAACTCTGCTTTACTGGTGGCCTTTGGATGCAGCAGGTGATGTGTGGAGGAAAAAAGCAGACTGTGCCAGTCCTTACCGAGACATGGAAATAAGGTTGGACTTGGTTAAAGTACAGAGCAAGAGTACTGCAAAATTTTTACGAGTAGGAAGAGACATATTTGTGCATTTAAAATTGTATAGTTAACAAGAGTAAGGATCATATTATGTGCACACGTCTACAGCGTCAGCAAAACCACTGCAGGGAAGTTTGGTTTACAGTCTCATTGACACAAACGGCCACCACCAACCATGTTACCAGCTCACATGGTAAAAGGGCCTTTCTTCTTCTTTATTACTGTAGGTAGGTAGGTAATCGCCTCCAAATCTCTCCTTGAGGGTAAACCCCTTTAAAAAGAATCTCACCTACAAGACAACAAGGAAAGTGGGTCCGTAAGAGCCTCAAAAATATGAATTTGACAAGAAAATTGAAAAGTGAAGTGAGGATGACACATTGTGTTTTATTAATACCAGTGACGTTATACAGTAGATTATATTAATACATTAAGTTTTTTATTGATTTTCTTGCTGATTTGTTTGGGTTAGGGGGTAAAAGGGCAACTCACACAAGTTTCAAGCATCAGCACAATGTTTTGTTTAGTGAGAGTCTGGATGCAGTCGAAAACAGCCTTGCATGAAACTCGGGTTACAAAAACTCGACTGTCATGAGAGTGACATTACTGTTTTGCAATCTGACACTTTCAGAAAACTATGCCAGCACTGATGAAAGGAAGTGATAAGCTTAAAGGCGTATGAATGTGATCAGTTGAAGAATTTGAAACCAGGTTCTTAGAGCACTACAACAGATCAAACAGGAATGGCCATTTTCCAATGTTCCATCAAAGTTCAGGATTATGGTAGCTGTGCTATACAAGAGTTATATCCACTCTGTACTGTCAATATGTACGGTGCATGGATTCACTTAACCTCAGGACATAACCATATGTGCACCAGTCTCCTGACCACTCAGCTGCTTTGCTTCAGAAGAACTGCTGTATTGATTCAGAGAAACCCGGCCACTTCTCAGCTCGTTCAAAGAAGCCAAGTCGTGTGTCCAGTGCTTCTCTCCACTAAGAATCGTTTCCTTATAGTCTCAGAGGGAGAGACCGTGGAGAGCATCTGGAAGAACAAACAGGAAACCCAGAGAGAGGACGGGTGGGATGATATACAGCCAGCAGGGAGAACTGCAGCTACAGGCACGAGCATGGACTGGAAGGCAACAGGGAGCGTAGGGGAAACATTCAGCTTTATACTGCATGCTTCATGAAAATATAATGAACAGGAGCCAATGACCCAACAGCCAACATACAGATATCCACACATGCACACAGCCGTGTGTGTGTGTGTAAGCACTCACAGCCACCAAGACAAAATGAACACACGCACACACACAGTGTGTACTAATCTGTAGCATCTGTCATTCTGGAAAATCATAAGTTCACATGTTAAAATGTATCATTTTTAAAAAGGTCTCACGGGGAAATTTGCCTTTTTCTTTTCAATTCATAAGTTTATATTTACTTAATAAATTAAATGTGTAAAAAATAGTATTAAATGCTCAGTTCTACGTTCATAGTAACAAGACTAGATTTAAAACATTTTTCACATTGTGCTCTTATTTACAAGATTTGACATCTCTGTTGTTTTTGTACAAAATCTTTTTATTTGCATTTTGTGTGTTCCACAAAAGAAGCCTGAAATTAAAGGAAATTTAGACACTGAACATTTAGAACACAATTTATCTGCCAGCTGTTTAACCTACATACGTCTGTTCATTTAGACGTCTTTATTCAAAATGAAAGCTGTGTGTTGGGCTGTTTTGTCTTCTTAAAGAAATGAGTATGAAAGAGATATGAGGGGAAAGGCAATGCTTAGCTGGTTAGCTCGAAAGCTAAGGACAGCTAGTCATGTCTCATGATATAATATTAGCAGGACAGGAAATATCCAAACCATGCTATTTCATGCCTGTCTACACATGCACTTTACTTCAGAAAAGTCCCATGTTGACATTCTGGATAGGATTTCAAGGATCTGTTTTGCAGCTGGGAAAATGCTTTATATATATTGGGAAACTCTGCTCAGGAAAATGGATGTCTGAATCTTAGTGAGTAAATGACATTGCACAGTGCTCAGAGCAGAAGGAAAGCGATCAATGTAGATCATAAACAGAATACAATACAGTAATCCATTGCCATTACCAGCAAATGGGCACTGCAATGGAGGTCTTTGCGGACTGAGACATGAATTGCTTCAGTTTGCCAAGCAACGTGAATAAATGCAAGAAGGAAAATAACTACATAATGCCTCACCAATGTGGTAAGCATGGATACTTTCCCTTGGCAAGTAAATATGTGTATAGATATGACTTTATTGAGGGGACTGAGGACATTGGGGGGTTCACAATCACATGGATACACAATGTACCCAAGTACACCACATACACACACACACTTATCAGGCAGTCCCGATACGAAGTATCTAGGAAGCTTTGCCGAAACTTAATTCCTAGTCTGTCACACTCCCAACATCTGGATCTGTAAAGAAAATTAACAGCCTGGCTATTCCACTGCCATTTAACCTGCAAGCAACTGAGCCATGTGTTGAAAAGTTGTGCCTGGAAAAGAGCCTACCTGCCATAAATCAGGCAACTCCCTCTATTGAGGGTCTTGTGGACTTTTTGTCTCCAGATACTTTACATAAATGTACAATTTCAGAGACTGACCTGCTGTGCAAAGAGCATACTTTCTTTCACTCAGTATATTACTAGAAAATTAAAATATTTTTGTTAAATTTCCAGTGTAATGAATTGTATAGATTTATTTTTAATATCTGGGGGTGATTTATTCACAAGATTAAAGTGGTTTAGTCCAGGTAACAATGAAGTGTTTGCCATTATTTTTTCGTAAATTATGTGACTTGATTCTATAATTTCTATAATGATCTTACAAAATTAGAAGGGTTAAAATCAATAGCTAATCAAAAATAAATCTAATTTTGTTACTTAGTAGAGTGTAGTTTTTTCCAAACCCTTTTTTAGAGAAAGAGCAGTCCAGTGATTTTCCTCTTATATCTATGTCCTTAGGATACTGTGGACAGCTATTAAATAATTCATCAAAACAAGAGAGGAGTAGGTAATAGAGCTGAGGCCTAAAGTAACTCAATCAGAGCTGGCTGGCTGACGTTTCCACCCTTGCCCCGAGAACTCACACAATGGATACGCCAACTACTCTCTGAGGTCAAAGGCTGTTTGTTGACCACAAACCACATAAAATTGGCTGCTCTGTAGCCAAGGCCAGGGGAACACCACAGTGGTGGTCAGTGCAAGAATCAAAACTGCAATGTAATCATGTGACACTTCAATGCAACCACCTACATATGAGCAAAATGAATACATTTTCATACAAACCTACTTTTATCTTTGAATGAGGTCGTTTGAGGAAAAAGAAATTGTCTCTCAGTGGTAAAACATTACAGACTAACGTGACATTAACAGTAATTTTCCTCTGACATAATAAAGAGCTCAACGACAGAAAGTAACCACACTTTCCTGTCAGTTTCCTTTGGCAGCTTTCATAAGTAGACCAGAACATGTGAATCACACACAATCAGGGTTACAGGTGTTTTCTTCACTCTTGCATAACATGTTCTGTACGCTCACGTGCAGGGTAAATGTCAAAACTGATCAATCATCATTAAACTCGCGAAAAGGAAATATACATGTACAAGTGCAGCATCCAGTTTCTTTATTACTTTGCAGGCACATCTGTATGTGAAAGCTTCCTAAACATATATATATATTTGTGTATGCAACAAATACAAATTTGGTCAGCCACTATGTGACCTTTATAAGGAGAAAGGTTCTGCATCAAAAGCGCTCCGATATTAATTTTAACATTTGTTTTGAGCAACAGACAGGTGTTCATTTTTGCAGCATGCTCAAACTAATGGAATAACTTGCTGAATGTCTGAACTTCTGTCTCAGACTGAAGCAAATCACAACTTAAAAAAAAACAACATGACTTGTGAAAACACAATGCTGTGTGTTGTTTTTTTCATGATAATGAAAAACACTTGTGTTAGCGTGTCCTGTTGCTGGCAAATTTTGTGTTAACACATTGATATTGGCATATTTCAATATCCTTGGACTAGCTGCTTTATTGTGGCACGCACACCCCGTGGCAGATTTGACAGCTACAGGTGTGCCAGCAGCACAGGCTACACCCAAACATGCAGTCTGTTAGTGTTATTCCTTAATAGTTCTTGTTCTGGAGTCACCCACTGATAAAATTTCTATCCATTTTCTTAACCACTTTTTAACCAGTGAATTTCAGGGTTGCCGGGGAGCTTCACACTATCCCAGCTGTCATAAGTGGTAAGAGTTAGGGTACATCCTGGACAGGTCAGCAGTCCATCACAGCCAGACAGACAACCACTCACACCTAAAGTCAATTTAGAATCACACTGGAACCAGTGTGGTACCACACTGATTAGTTTGTTAATATTTTGTCATTATTTTCTCCAATTTCCTTTTGCATCCTCTATAATTTCCAGGAAGGATTTGATTTGCCCTTTGATACAGCGCATATTATTTTGGTTCTAATTTAAGTGTATAGTGGTCAGTGTAAGAGGACCATCTTTAATCAACTGCCAGCATTCATCATGTATCCAGGGTAGAGTTATCCCATTTCTTTCATTTTGACTCCACAGTGACCTTATTCATTTTTGCTGGAAATAAATAACAGAATCTACTAAATGCACGCTTTGTTACAGCTTTGGAAAAAAATAAGGGAAAGAAGGAAAGCAAGAAAGAAAGACTTGTAGAGTGCAGATTTACAGTTTTTCTATACCTCACTTGTTGAACTGTGGAACACTAAAGGTAATGAATTACAATACAGGAAATTTTAAGCTAGCCATGTATTTAATAAAAATATTATGTGAGAAAAGATCATTGATGCAGAATGACAGAGACAGTGAAACCAAGCCCGAGTGTCAGCAATAGAGAGAGAAAGACCGAGAGCTGGTCCCACAAAGACCACAATCAATTAGTCTAGCTTTACAATAGCCGGAAATCTCATATTGGGGTCACATGCATTCCTTATCAGCAAATGCATTTTCACATGCCAGATAATCCTCTAATGATTAATGGAGTCTAATGAATAATGGTGTGGTGGAAGAGTGTTATTTTTGCACCAATGGCAGCTGCTCGCAGACACTGTTAACCTAAAAGTGAAGATCACACTTGAGGGTACTTTCTCAAGTCCTCCCACACATGTTGAAAGATAAAAAAAGAAACCTCTGGTACAATTAATTTATCCTGCCATAGATTTAAATACAAAAACTCTTGTAGTCCAATTAAACCAAATTCAGTGAATTTCAAATAAACTTAATGGCAACATATGACTAGTACTGCAAGTAACTGTTAATTGCTGTAAAATATTTACGCATATTCAACTTAGTCATGCAATAACTCCTCTGTGGCAACACTAACTATTATGAGTAATGACCTATGCAAGCAGCCATTGTCAATACTTCAGCTGCACATTTACTGGCAGGCAGTGCAGCAATGCATTGTGGGACGGCAGTGAGAATGATGAGAAATATTCTTCCCCATCCTCCCCTTCAAGCAGGTGTTGTGTGGGTAAACTGGCACTGGTGGACATGCCACTCTAATTTCATTGACAGGTTTATGACCTTTTATGTGTCCCAGCTGCCATGTTTATGACGGGCTGACTGTGCGTTCATGTTCAACAACATTAAACATGCATAAGCTAGACACGGTGGCCCACCACACAGAAAAGAATACCTTCTCCTAGAGCCCAGAAAATCTAACATCTCTTTTGGGGGGACATGGATTCAATGGGCACCATAAAAACAAGCAGAAATTTAACTATAGAGTCATGCAGGGACTGCTAGGTTCACATGAGGTTAAAAACAATGGATGGAACAAGTACACATCTATTTCATCAAGAGGTCCCATTTTATAGGGCTGTCGCTTTACCAGTGATGCCATCTGAATAATCCACCTAGACCAGAATAAAGCACTGTACAGTCTGGGCCCCATCCAGCCCTTTGGTTGTCCCTAACCAGCCTGCGTGAGGTCAATAGGAAATTAGGCTTCTAACATAAATAAGTGTACATCATGCATTTTGTTCCATTTCAGCCACCAGTCTTTGATAACTCACCATAAGAGAACGACTTACTTTTTTTTTTTGTTATTTTGTGGGAAATCACAGTAAACCTTAGTTGCTTTTATTTTTAAGGCGACTGCTATTTCTCTTTTTTTATTTATGTATCTACATCTGTGTAACTGAATGTGTTCAAAAACAGAGACTTGCATTTGCTATCTGTGTCAGCTCACATAAAAAGAAAAAAAAAGAACTTCCAAGAAGTCATTTACTGGATTCAGAGGTTAAAAACCCTGTGCTTAGTTTGTAGAGAGAACATTGCTGTGTTTAAGGATTACAATTTGAAGGGTCATTATGAGACTAAACATGCTGAGAAATACAAGAACCTGACTGACGCAGAGCAGGAACGGACATGTGAACCTTTACTAGCAAAACTGAGGCTCCGGACGAGAGCTGTGATGTCCCCAACACAGTCCAGTTACTTACCTTCACACGTGGGAAAACGAAAGAGTTTGCGATTATGTAGGAGCTGGCAACAACGCACTCAATGAAAGGGATTTACAACACAGAGTGACCATGTAACCGCTTACTTTGATTGGCTTGGGCTGAGATGGGACAAACTGACGTTTGAAGTGGACACAAGATAAAAATGAATCCAGAACAGAAATCGGTATTTTTGCTTTGAACTATACACCAGGAGGCACTGTGTAAGTTAGTGCTAAAATTAAGCATGTTGTTGATGTTGAGGAGGATGAGACTGAACATGGTGACAAAGGCTACCACGCAAGGCAAAGTGCTAAAAATGGGACCTGAGATGATATATTTTTGAGTTTCATGCAAAGAAAGGCAAAGACATTCAGGATCTCTCAAATTCAATCTCAAATCAGACTCAGCATTTGCTGCTGATGTGCATTTCCACCTCAGATACTGAGCCTGACTTTAATGCACTTGCTCAAGCTCAAAAGAGAGTAGATTTCTCTTACTGAACAAGAAAACAGAACTAAAGAAAAAACTGCAGCTGAAAGAATGGAACTACAAGCAAATTAGCAAAAGCACTTTGTGTAATTTTTCAAATTTAGCAAAAAGATGCATATTTTCTTTGCAGTTGTTCTGGGGGATGTTGATGAAATGATGTGATGTTGATGAAATGCTGGGCTTTTTACTACACCTTTTTCACATTTTCAGTGCCAAAATATAACATCTACTCTTACCAGTAGCTGTTTATAGAGAAATAAAATTAATATTGAGCAGAACAGAGTTCAGCTTCTTGGTGCAGCCCTCCACAACAGTCCCAGTTTCTCGTGTGGCCCCTTGGGAAAATTAATTGCCCAACCCTAACCCAGACTGGCAAGATCAGAGAAGGCAAAGTTGTTGGACTTGTGGCAAAGGAAATCCAACTAATTAATGTTATCAATGTTACTGTTACTGTACTTGTTCCTTGACTATATTTGAATAGACCTGAATAGAAAAGGGAGCAAAAGGGAGAGGGGAGGCAGAGATGATTTATAGACTATTGTTGTTTAGAGAGTTTTTGGCAAGAAATACTGATCTTATCGTGCATATAGGCATCAGTCTTCACCAGCGTTTTCTGACCCTAAATCAAGCGCATAAGAATAAAAGAGTTCACATTTATTATGGGAGAGACAAAAAGCCAAATGTATTGTTTGCATGTCTTGAAATGGGACAGAATCCAGTGAGCACCTGTAGCATGATCAAAGAACAAAATTGCAGCTCACACAAATATAAACCATAAAAAAGTATTTGATCTTAAATTGCATGCATTGCTACTTTAGTTTCAGTCAGCAGCAACATATTTATAGTGGTTTTTTTCATTGAGACAAGCTGTCAGTTCATAATGGTGAAGAGCACCAGGCAGAGATATGATTAGAGAGACAGAAAGAGAAATACACAAAAGAAAAAGGAAATATAAACTAAGGGAGAAAAAACAGGTAAAAAAAAAAAAAATCAATATCACAATCCTTAAAAAACATGTCAAGATGATTAGAGGCCCATGATGCCTTGCACACTCCTGAGGAATATAGTCTCCTCTGCTCACTTTGTTTTCTTGTCTTTCATGTGGCGATTACAATTTGGTCATCTGTAGGCAAAACGCACTGTTTTGCCTTAAAGCCATTCGTGAGTAGGCATGTCGCAAGCATAGGCCCCACTTAGGAACAGGTGCCAGCACAATGCTCCATTTAACCCTGCGACTCTGTAACCTCTGTGCACTTCATCGCTCTCTCTACATGCCATCTGACATGTTTTGAGAAAATTATACTTTTTAAATTCACATGACCACAACATGGGTAGATAAATCAACTGTTCTCACTGAAATCCATTTAGAATTAATTTGATATATTATTAATGCATATGCACCAATCTGCATGTGCAAATAACACATTTTGGAGAAACAAGGGGAAGGGAAGATAGATAACTTCCATTAAAGCTCACATCTTGGCAGAACCCTGTACTGAGCTTAAGGAAAGATGCAGCCGACAGAGCCAACATACAAGTGTTAAGAAGGTAGCCGTTATCCATTTTATTTAAGACGTTTGAAGCCTTGGAGATGAACTTCGTTAAACTGCTCTAGCAGATTAATGTCTGAAGAGACAGTGTTGTGTATCATATCCCATTTTCTTGGTTACTTGAGGAAACATCCAAGCCACACTCCATATTTACTGAAAGCTGTGGCTCACAAATCACCAAAGGGTGCACAAAATCAATGTTTTTATACAGAATTTCACTTTTTCCAATTCAATTGAACAAGTAGAACGACTGACATAGAATATGCTGCAATTTCTATTTTAACATTTTATTTACCCTTCCATTGTAAAACATTTCAAGTCAACTAACTAGAGCAGAAAAGAAACTTGCACCAGCGTAGCGTTATGACCAGAAAATTAATCCAGATGTAGTTGAAGATGCCGCATTTTAATAAGCACACAATCACAAACAGCGCAGTCTCAAGAAATTTTATGATTAAATTTTATCTCCTTAATCAATGTAGCCACGGTATTCATAACTCAAATGTATCAAGACAGCTGGGATGCTGTTCAGCTCTGTTTAGGCAGGTGGATGGAGTATTACTCAATAAGGTATCATTGTCCTGTATCCTCTTATTGAAACATATTTTGGATCTTTTGTATTACAGTTAATGTACACATGGGACCAGTCAAAGGTACATTATATTGGAAGCAAAAAGAGTTAGAGAGACTTGAACTGCAGCAGGATAAAAGCAGTGACATGCAAAGTAGGCTGTCCTTACAGCAGAAGAAAAGAGGTGGAGAGATGCTTTAAGCTGATTTATATCAAATGGTAATAAACTGGGCATGCACGCCCCCCACCCCCCACCACACGCCTGTTTAATATGCGAATATGCAGAGCATCCCGCTCCTGACAGCTCCCCATTAATAAAAGCATGGCTGGAAGCACAGGTAGCCATAGCTCATCTATATGAAAATACATGATGATGGTTTTACACAAAGTCATCCTTTAGAATGGAGCCCATGTGCCAAAGCAGGGCTGATACGGAGAGGTACACACAGTCATAACTCTACATATGTCTTTAGTTTGTTTCTGGAATTCTGTCGAGTTGAATCAAATCACAATGGCACCCATGCATGACAGAGGTGTGGGGAAGATTATAATTTCCTAGAAGAGTGGACATCAGTTGCAAACAGTTGCTGTTAACATGGGGCCAGACCATATGGTACGCTGCCATGCAGCCCTTCTAATCACTGAAACAATTCTCTTCATGCAGTAATGATGGATGTCTTTGTACTCTTTATTGTGCCATATTTTATACAGCTTGGCCAATAATTCCAAACATGTGGTGACCTAAAGCCGATGAGACATTGCTTTTCACTCAAAACCATCACAATCCGTGATTGTGGGATCACAGGTCATTTTTACAGTGTCACAATTAAAGATGAGGAATCATTCTTAAAAGATATGTATATATATATAGATTTTGAAATTGTGAGTATTGGGACCATATATATCAGACAAAGATACATTTCCATATTTTGATAACTCTCATGTATATTACCTTTGTCCATTTTCTCCCAACAGACGCCCCCATAAGGAGATGTGAACAAGGGAAAAAAGACAGAAACACAAGGAGGCTCCAGACCTGGCATGTCCAGCCCCTGGAGGCCCTGGTAATACCTACTCTTAGTCCATGTATTTTACATGAACAATCCTCAGAGGGCACAAAGAATAGGAATCTTACACTATTTAAATACAGGATTTGGGACATCAAAGCCAGGCTGATATTGGAATAACAGAAATAATTAGGGCTATGGAAGTTGCAGAAATAGCCACATTTCCATAAGATGATAATTAGTCCCAGGGCTAGCTAGGTCAGGATAAAGTATGTTTGTTGAAGCTTTGTATTAGATGGAGGCCTAGAGCTGGAATTCCAGGTAATTACAGCAAACTGAAATAGTGCAGCTGAAATACTGACTGAAAATCAGGTTTCATTTCATTTCATTTTAGTGTTGCGTCCTGAATTCATAATAGAAAACATAAAAATTGTTCCATTTTATATAATGTGTTGAAACGAAATGAGCAGCTGGTATAGAAAGAAAACGGAGACCTTAGTTAAGCTGATTTCATTGTAGGTGGTTTTCTGTTAGTGAAGTGGAAAATATGATAGCATATTTCAAGCAGCACTTCACAATAACTAAGGCCATGGATCATTCTTTTGATGACTCTTCGAAGCTACAAAGGCTTGTAAAAC
>VUQK01001837.1:4228-16759 GCA_015106715.1 Bujurquina vittata
CGCAAGCGCCCCCCGCACACCGAAGGGACGCACGCGCACACGCACACACGCACACACACGCACACACACACACACACACACGCACACACACACACACGCACACACACACACACACACACACACACACACACACACACGCACACACACACACACACACACACCAAGGAAACCGCTAGAAGTGGTATCATCACAGTTTCTCATCAGAGTGAAAGAGTAACAGGTACAAATGTCTGCTCTTTAGATGACACTGTGCGGCGCAGTCCTGGCACTCTAGGGACACTGCAGAAGTGCTGCAAAGAAACTGATCTGAGAACTGTAGTGTGTGGGCGCGAGACCTTAAGAGTGTGTAGATGGGAGTGTGAGTGTGCAAGTACTGTACATTGAAGTATATAATAGATGTCTTCAGGTGTGTTCATGTGAGTGTATGTGTGCCTTAGTGCATTTCTGTATAAACGTGTGTGATTAGTGTGTGGATGTGTGCACATGCTTTTGCGAGCCTTGGACTGACTGCGGGGGGGCCACACACAGATCTCACTTACTCCCTTAGGCAAAGGAATTCTCCCAGAGTGTTTCCACTAAACAATCTATTTCTTGCTCAGGTTGTACCTCCCACAAAAAGAGTTGTTTTCTGCTGCTAAATTTTGACAGAGTGTAGTATATGCTTGAATCATGGCACACCTCTACAAGCACACAGTGGTGAATGAGTTGAGTGTGAATGTCACGCATATTGGAAGGGCAGAAATACTTTATGGTATATATTAAAAAACAAACTTACTTTGATTAGAACAAAAGTGCTCCATCAAAAGCGTTTGAGGACATTTCAGGATTTATGCATTATTTTTTAACTTTTACTAGAAATGAACTGACACTAAGTTAAAGACATTGTGTAACTGCATTTTGTTGAAATGGATGGTAAAGAGGTCTTTAGAAACTTTTTAGCAAGTTGCTTATTACATCTTGAGTACTAATGATGCATATTACCTGCAAATGTAAACTAATGTGTGTGTCAAGCTGCCTCCACACTGGGAGCAATTTGCAGCGACTGCAGTGAATGAGATTTTGTGACTTTGAAGGACTATGGGCCAAATAACAGTTGGCATACCTGAAAGAAACTTTTGGTGATTCAAGCAACTACCAGTGAGAGCACAGGATACCGTTGATGGACACACGACCTTGTAGTCAATACATTAGAGTGTTACCTAGGCAACTGGAGCCTGAGGCGTCTTCGAGCAACCTTCAAAGTGATGCGGGACAAGTGTGGACGTTAGAATGTTCCTCCAACTTTTGTCTTTAATGTTTCAGGCTTTGGCATGTTTTTTTGCTTGTTCTAAAGCTGTCTGTGTCAAGCTGCCTCCACAGTGGAAGCGACTAGCAGTGACGTGGTGACCAAAGAAAGTCAATGGCATTCAGCGACTTGAAGCGAATATGGGTAAAAAAGGTCAACTTTTCTCAACTTGGAGCAATTGAAGCAACTTCAAATGAGAGCCCAGGATACTGCTGAGTGACTTGGTAGTAAATACATCAGCGTGTTACCTAGGAAACTGGTGCCTGGACTGTCCACTAGTGACAAGTGATGCACCATGAGCATCCACTGTGGATGAAGTTTAATTGTACTGTTGTAAAAGCACACGTATGCAGCAACAAGTTCTTTCTCAAAACAGAAAAAGTGGCTCAGTCAGTTCTTATGATTTATAAAACATAAATAACAAGACAAAAATAATGCAATATTCTGCACATATGTCATTTCTGCTAAAAGGGCTAGAAGGCCAATTCACAAACCCATGGCAGATTCTTTTTTTTTTGTATTTAAAGCATTATTTATTTTTTCTGTAGATAAAGCAAATTCCCCTACCCCTTTGAGCTCACTGGATGAAGACAATGTATGATTTCAGTCACTCAGTATTTTCTGTGGTTGACTGCGGTCCCGCTTAACACCATCAGGCATGCTTAAAGATCTGATGGAGCTGTGTGTTTAGACACTAGCACCACGCACTTTTATGAAATTTATTCATATATATTCACAAAACATTAAATAGTCCAAAAAATGTGGAAAAAACTAGGATGTATAGATATTTGAAATGACAGCAGCTCAGTACCTAAGTGAACTGTGCATATTTTCAGAAGGGAAGAGATGGAAAAGGGACAAATGTGTGTAAAGAGAAAGAATTGAAAAAAAAAACACAGACTGACAGACGGGGGAGAGCCAGAGAGCCCGAGGGTGGATGGGTAAGAAGAGGGAGGTGCAGGGATACCTGCTGCGAAACTTCAAAGTCCATGCTCTCACTTACATTATTTGACCTTTCACCCCCTACAAGCCCTATCATCATATTGTTGTCCGCGTGTGTTATATGTGTGAGCCACTTTCTGGTAACAGAGAAAAAAGGTGTTTCTGCAGAAAAAGAAACTGCACCCAAGGAGAACACTAGACTAGACAGGACAAGACGAGCATAGACTTTGGAATCGATTCATTTGTCATTTGTCTGTTGATTTACATTTCTTTAACCCCCTTTGCTCTCTGTCATGTTTTTTCTTCATTTGCACTGTTTTGTTACTTTCAATCTTATTCAATCTTTTAGTGATAGTATTAAAGAGAAGATCCCTTAAAATGATTAAAGTTAAATAAACAGTGATGCGGCCTCAAGGCCTGGAGGCAGAGCTGAAATTAGATGCTATCAGCCAGGTGAACGTGGACTCACCTGGCTCTGGAACAACAACAACATGAATTACTGCCATGCGCACCACAAAATTATGAGGATTTACATATTTCTTTGGAAAGCCAGAAACAGACAACCCACTAAGTGCGAGCAAAATGCAAAAGGCAGCTTGGAGTTCGTCCCCTTCCACAGAAACAATAGCTCATGGACTACAGTGTAAAGTGTCCTTTGCTTAGATTGCAACCTCCCACCAACATGCATATACCCTCTGTAAAAATATATACTATGAGCCCTTATCTGATCAAGTTTTCAGCCAGCTTATCAGTGAAAACAACATGCAGGCAGATTGTCATAAGCGAAAAAGATCAATCCACAGAAAAGCTCTATTTTTCTCAGGTGTGGTCTGCTGCACAGATGTTCCATGACTGCTGATAACAAGGTGGTGAACATGCAGCAGAAACATCCAAGCACAGAGGCGCACTTGATACAGCAGAGCAGTTAAACTCTACCCATGTCAGGACAACGGAGAAAGGATTATTACACGTTCTATAAACACATACTGAACATTTCAAAATGTTTTAAAGCATATAATTAGGCACCCACATACAGAAATATATGCTCCAAAATACTCTGAAACTACAAAACCTATTTTGGCTTCTGCTGAATTCACAGCTTTTGGAAAAAGCTAATCATTGATTATGACATCATGCCTGGGTTATCATCTGTCTACTATAGGTTTGTGTGTGTGTGCTGTGCATATGTTTAAGGACATGCCTGGATGGCTATCATTTTGTGTAACAGCACCTGAGGGGAACTGCTGAAATCTGATAAGCCAAGCAGGAGCGTAAATACCTTGCTGTTTTAACATCACTGCAAAAAGAGAACACACCTTCTTGTGCTTCTGATTGTGAGTGTGCGCATGAGTCAGTGTCTGTAACATTTTTTTACTAGAATCAGTGCACGCATGTTTCGTGCATGTGTCATGGCTAGAAAACCATGTGATGCTGTCGTCTATGGTCTTTTAGCAAGTCCACACGCCATGCACTGAAAGTGATTGTGCAACTCTGTTATATGAATGCTAAATTTTCGCTATTATAATGGAACTTTATTCTATTCATTCTATTCTTTCACTGTTTTTTTATGGTATTTTGTGTTTTTGCATAGTTGAATGTATGGAGGATCCACATTGTTGTCACACACCTGCCTGAAGGGACTGAATATCCATGTGTTTGTCTACCTTTTAAAAAAAACCCTTAAAAATCAAAACTGAAAGAAAGTTCATGACAGACTTTCACGAGGCCTCATGAGCCTCTTCATTCCTGCAGTAGAGTCTGACGGCTCAGTAAAACATAGCCGTGACTGAGGGCTACCTGCATGAAGCTGCCTTATAGCAACATGTTAAATCTAGATGGTCATGGATGAAAAATGCTCCTTATTCTTCCCCAGCAGTTCTGTTTGCCTGCGTGAAGACACTTCACCCTCAAACCGCTTCATCAGATCTATTCAGCGGTGAGCGGGGCATGACTGGTTATACTGGGCAGCTCTCCGGTGGGAGCAGGAGTGCGGTCTTTCCACAGGCTATTGCTATAGACGAGAAAAGAAAAGAATCAGCTATCATCATAGTCAGCTTTTCAGTTTATATATAAACATTTATTCATTCCTGATGACACAAAAAGAGAGTGGGATCCCATTCTCTTTCATAGATAAGGTTAAAATTGCGGTTGCTTGCAGGTTGTTTGTGCAGAGCTGGAGTAGGAACACAGGCACTTAAGAGTATAACTTGTGTATTTGTGTCTGACAGTGTGTCCGGGAAGTAAAACCCAAAGCCTTTTGCTTACGCACTGTTAAGTGTCTAAATCCAGGAGAGCAAGCTTGGGCAGGTTCTGTGGATCGGGCCCTTTTCTTTTTCAGTCATTATTAGCTGCTTTGGTGTGTGACCTCTGCTACTTTCCCTAGAAATGGAGAAATTATCAGCGAGATGAGCTCACAGAGTACCACTCCGTGTCTCAATAAAGTGCCGATACGCAAGGACTCACTGATGCATCTGTATTTACTCACAAACAAACAAACACACACAGACAGATACTTACACTGCATAGACACATGTGCAAGTAATCACACGTGTATACAAGAACTTAGCTTTGTCCAGCCTATTCTTGAAAGATGATGAAATCCTGTGTTTAAATTTTAGTCAGATGGTCCTTCCGCCTGGGAATAATCTGAGTCGGGTTCTCTTAATTCAAACATTTGCAAAACTTCGAAGGATTTAAAAGAAAACTGCTTTTTTTTTTTTTTTTTAAACCCAGTTTTAACAAACAATGCCAATCACCAAAACCCTTACCTAAAACATTTCTGCACTTGCACCTTTGATTTTTTTGCCACATAGCATCGCCTCTAACTGCGTTGTGCTCGTGTCTTAATGGCCCTCTAAGCAATCCAGTTTTTCCCCAATTTCTTGATCCTTCTCAGGTCAAGCTGTCAAAAAGCTGCTGCATAAAAAGCATAACGATTATCCTCTGAAGCCGGAGTCATCAGTTTCTATCCAAACAGTTAAATACCGGTATTCTCCTCTAAGACACACAGATGCAAACTGGGTTTGGAGACACCGTGTTAGTGTTGAGGAGGTGGATTTGTGGGGACATTGTCAGTCTTTCTTTCCTTTCTACCTGACTAAGGCAGGTGGGACCAGAGCATTCCCGCAGCACTTGAGTGTGTGATGATGCTGATCCACTCAGAATGTGAACTCACGACCTCAGCCTGCACGTCTTCCAATCAAAAGCAGAATCCACCCTTTTGAGCCTATTCAGTGACTAAAGCCAATCTCTAATCTACCTTGGCGCTGTTTTCAACAACAGTGGTGTCTTAGAGAGTTCTGTAGCACGCCATCCTCCTCCACCCCATGCCATTAACTTAACCATTTTTTTTTATAACTGACAGCTTTAAAGTGCCTACCCAATCACCCACCCCACCTAACTTGTTATAGACCCAACTGCCTCTGTGCCAAGTGTGCTTCTCCATGCCGGCGCAAGCTGTGTCTCTGCATCGGCATTGATGAGGATTAAGGGAAGAAGTCACGAATGCCAGTGCACTTTATTTTTTATGGAAACACATGTAGATGTCCATGTGCAGAGAGACACTGCCGACTTTTGTTTACATCTCCGCAGATGCCGTGAGGAACAATGAGGATCTATTAAAACCACATTGTCGATACATGCGAATGTCTGGGTTGAATTGAGCAGGATATTTTTAATACTTTGCGTTTGCTCTTTACCTCGCATATTTGTGTTTTTCCAACGATCCCCATGTCTGGCCCCACATATAACGCTGGAACTACTTTTCTGTTGAAAACCTTAACTGCATAGTACTATTTAAGGGCATTTAGTGGTTTGTGGCAACTGACTCTAAATTGCAAAAACATTTGCACGGCAATACTCCCTCGCCTCAGAAAGTAGTTTCTAGATCAGGGTTTTATTGTGTTTGTTGATGACTGCCGTCTTTTTATGTGTTTTGCTCCATTGCTTCACTCCTTGCCCATTTTGGAGGGGAAAAAAAAAAACAAAGGGGAGGAAAAAAAAACCATTCCACTTGTTAATTCGCTGATCTCACCAACAATCGATTCAGATGTGTTTGTCACTGTTACGGCAGATTGAATGGCCCCAAAAACAAAGAACATGGAAGCAGTAAAAGCAAGGTGGGTTTAATCTGAAGTTGTGAATGACAATATTGATTTGCCTTTTCTTTTTTGACAGCGCAGGATAGCGACTCGGAATGAAATGTAATGGGGACTATAACTGTTGTAACATTCCACTTTTCTTGTCTCTTCTCCTCTCTGTATCAGGTTTTTCTTCTGTTTATGGTGTGATATATTTTCGATAGCACATTTATTTTTGTCAGTGGAAGAGAGCCGGCGTCAAGGGACGCGATCCGAGCGCTGCTCGATACCCTGTGTGATACATCAAGTTTCAGGGAGCAAGAGAAAGAAAGCAATTATTCCATAAAAATGGCAATTGGATTCTGTTCAGCTTTTTATTAACCTTAAATGATGGTGATGATAATTGTGATAGGTACTCATGCAAAATGGCCTCCACTAAATGACTTGGATGCAAATGTAATCAATAAACATTAAATGTTACCCAGATCTATGTGAAGAGACATTAACATTTAATTCTAATGCACAAGAGTGCCGAAGCGGAGCAGAGCTCGGTGCGGCTTGCACCAGAAGGAAACTCATCTCTGCGAGTGAGAGTGGAGGTATTTGCCTTTAGAGGGCCTTGTGGACACATTAAGGCCTATTTGCATGTCCATAACACCAACAGAGAACCCCATCTCTGCACTTAGGCTCACTGGAGCTGTAGGTTTAAATATTGTAGGGAAGCAGAGCATTGAATGGTGCCTGAGTCTTTTACCGAACAAGTAATGAGTCCCCACGATAGCTTGTTCTGGATGATTTAAACTGCTGCTAAGTGTCTGTGTCAGGTTTCTTTGTTATTCCTTTCTCTCCTCTGAAATTTTCACAGTATGTATTAATGTCTACAGGCTTTGCAAAGGCAAATGTTTGAAATGCTTTCAGAAGACTCATAGACATTAATACAATAATACAATCCCAACCTGTGATGTGCTTAATTGACCCCAGTATGGACTCTCTGGCTCTTGTTTACACAGGTATGTAAATTGTGGCCTCTTTGACCATTCGCCGAGCCCCTCCTCTGTCACTTTTTAGAAAAATGTTACCCTTTTTCTTTTGTCCTGACCACCACCATTAAGGGCCTTGGCTCTGAATAACAAAACAGAGACCCCTCCTTGCACGGTAGCCTTAGGTTGTGTTTACACTCTGCGACATCAAAGGCATTGCTGAACCTTTCCAAGCCCCTCCTGCTCAGGTAGTAATCCCAAAGTATAATCTCTTTAAAAACTGTAAAACCCATTAGGGTGACACCATCCAAATCCTCAAAGAAGACGATAACGGGAGAGAGAGAGTAAAATAAGCAAACTCCGTGGGCCTCTGAATTGTGACAGGGGCCTGTCAAGTGGATTTATAAAGGGGCGAGGGGGGCGCAAGATTGCGTGTTTACTCTCAAAATTTCCTGGGATATATGTGCAATAATTGTCTGGATGGATGGTTGCTTCCTGAGCAAACATGCTACATGTGGTTTAAACAACATAATTTGTGTTTAAAGAAGAGATGTAATGGTGTTAATTTGGCCTAACTGACTCTAAAGCAACAAGTGAGCTAGTAAAACAAACAAATCTTTTTGGCTGCCCTGCCCTCAGGGGATACAAAACATAATTCAAACTCAAATAAATATTCTGCAGCCTTTGCAACCATCTTATGCATTTGGGCCAGAAGCAAGTGCTAGTGTTAATCTTATTAGTTAAGTGGTCATCTTATAAGAGTCTAACAACAATGTTCCACGATGGCTGAATTGTTTCTGTAGGTAAAAATCTCCTGAGAAATAGCATATTGTTTATCAGTTAGGCACAGGCAGATAATGGGCTCGAGGGATTTAGGTTGCACACAGTGGTGACAGCCAGTTATTCACCCAAAGACATTATGGTCCCTCTCCCTCAATTCCTCTCCGTTTTGCTTTATATGTCCCCTCGTGCCTTTTCTTGTCTTCATTTCATCACACATGCATCTACCTCACTTTTGCAACATGTTCCCTCTCGATTGCCCCCCACAATTATATATGCACACACACACACTGTCCAATCACTTGCTCCACATGCAGTGAACAACTTTTCAAAAGCCATAAATCCCGGGATGACGAAATATTCCCTTTCTACGGCCTCTTACTGTGCACCCTCCCCTGACCTAGCCTCTGCCAAGCCTTATCGCAATCAATTGCTTAAGTTAAACTCCAGTGTAAGGCGCTGTGAGAAGGTCAGCTCAGCCCACTTTGACTGCCATCTGAGCGTGAAGTACTTACCTTTCACACCATGTCCAAACTAGCTGCCACAGGATGCCTTAATATACCACCTTCCAGCACTGAAACTCTTTGGAACTCTGGTCTTTGAATGCCAGATACTGGAAACAGACATTGTGCATTTATGTATTGATTTTCATTTTGTGTATCATTAAATTTGACCTTTTTAATGCCAGACAATTACTGGATTCAGCAGAAAATTATTCTCATCAGGGTTAAAGCGCCTAACACTGCAGCAGACTAATGAAATGATTTTAGGTGGGTTAGCAGCCGCTTAAGGCAGGTTGACCCACCCCATTTATTCAGTGGTACAGGAAACTCTGGGATACATCATTGCCCTTAGATGAGGAATTAATTTACAAAAGACATTGTTGAATAATAGATGACTGTATAAAGCGTGGAAAGAAAATGAAGTTTTACTGCAGATTTTTCAAAATGTTGCGGTCAGGAAGGAAAATTTAAGAGACGAGACACGTGCTGTTCTGACCAGCAGATTGTGATGTTTTGTGAAAGATGAAAACGGCCCTTCTTTTTCTTTTTCTTTATATAATCCCTTCTCTTTTTGATTTCCTGCCATATCCACATAGTTGGGGAAAAACATTGCATTCTTCCTTTCCCCCCCTCTTTCTCGTTCTCTATCGATTCATCCAACTACCTGTATGTATCTCTCAGCCTGTTACCAGCAAAACCCAACTGTTGGTAATGGAGTGAAATACTGCTTATCTCGAAGTTGAGCACAGAAACAGAGGGAAATGGAGAGAATTTTATTTAATAAGCATGATGAATGTAAAGGTGTTCTTGTAAATCATCACATGGTTTACAAACTCAATAAGTAAGGGCTTCCTGCCTCAGCCAGGCAGGCCAGCACACACCTAAATTATTAACGAAGCTGGGGGCACCCAGAGGCACAACTTTGATGATGTTATAAACAGGGGAGAGGACAAGGTGCCTTCTCAGCAAAAGATTATAGGACCTCCCCCCACCACCACCCCACCCCTCCAAATCCCCGACCTCAACACACTAACTCCTAATTACCCACCTCCAATGGGGAGCTGGAGAGATAGAGATTGAGGGGGAATGCATCTAAATAAACTCGACGTAGCCCTTTCTTCCATATCGCTCTTTAAACTACACAGCACACTGGTGCTTGGCCACACAACTGAGAAATACTGCTCAAATTTTTTGCACTCAAATTCATTTTTTTTTTGCATTCTTTTTCTTTCTTAAAGATCTGTATATATTTGTAAATCATGAATATGCTAATGAAGAGTGTGTTCATGCTAATAGCAGTCTGTTCAGGCACCCGAATGATCACACCAAGTTCCTCTGCCAGAAATTTTTTTTTCCTTCCTCGCAGGATAATTTTGTCTCTGGGCAATACTCCATTTTTAAATCCAAATTCATTGAGCTTTGATAACAGCTGATGCAGCGTTTCATTGGGTTAGGTTAGGGGAAAATGGTGGAAGAGCAGCGGGAACTGTTGGTCAGGAAATAAGCTGACCACGTTGAGATAACACAAATGTGAATAAATTCCTGTATGAGCAACAGTTACAGAGATGATGAAGCGATATCACTGTTTTTTTTTGTCCACCTGTTTGAAAAATCACATCAAACACAAACAACAACAGCATGTGTAAAATGATTAAATAATTTGCTTACATCCATTAGTTTCCTCTTATTACTCTATAACTCAACTTAAGGCTAACATATCTGTAGGCCCTGTTGTATCGCACCGTTAATAAACTGAAAAGAAAGAGCCAAAGTGTGCGTTAAGACTGTGATAACAAAGCATGATTTCCCCAGTGCAAACATGCTCCAAATTAAAAACCAAAAACAAGTCCCCAGTGACATGGCTCGGAGTCTGGTAGCAGGTCTGATGAATTTGTCATTAAGCAGATCATAAATTCAGCAATTTCACTACAAGAATTTTGACTGTAATAAGATCCCGCTCAAAGCTTGTGCAAAGATCTCCTTCTGTGTCATTTCTGCTCTGATGATTAGTAAAATGAGAGGAGCTCGGAAAACAGTAGATAGGACGTCTGCTTGTCAGCATTTGTGTAGCACTAGCCCTCGATCAAGGCAGACTGAGACCCATTTGATTGTGTCATTCCCAACCCCATTCCCTCACCCGCTGCTCCTCTGAAGAAAATGGGTCTAGACCTCCAGCTCTGATGTGTGAACGGACAGATCGGGCCCGGCACACATCGAAAAAAAACTATTTTCAGAAGAGATGACGTGCAAATATAACGGCACATATACCCCCCATTTTGGGGGGATCCGTTCACCAAGAGTTGCAGGCCAGTGGATTTTTTTAAGCTACCTGCTGTGTATTTATAGTATGCTAAAAACGGGAGCAGCCGGATAAGGCACAGGGTGTCTATTCCATGCTAAATGCTGTCGTCTGTGTTTTAGCCTGTTGACCAGGTTAAAAGACTGCGTTACACACACGGAACTCTTCAGTGTTTATCGATCTACAACATCGTCAGTGGGATGTTGGAGGTGTGAAAAAAGTTCAAGGTTTGTCATCCACAGTGTCGCAGTTTGGTCCTGTTAAGAGCTTTCATTGGGTGCTCAGATTTAGGTACTAAAAACTGGTTTGGCTTGGGAAAATATTAAACTGGAATATGCTGTGATATTGACAAGTGAAAACAGAAACACTGTATACAGACACAAAATGTGAACAAAAGTCAACTGAAAAGTGAAAAAAACCCACACGCCCGCGCGAGCGCACGCACACACACACGCGCACACACACACACACACAAACATGTGCTTCTAAAAAGGTCTTTCTCAAGAGTCAGAGGCAAGTTAAATCTTTTGGTTCAAACACCGCTACCATTTTCTCTTCTGCGTCCTCCATCTGTGGGAGTCTTGGGCAGCAGTTGCCACTCGACACAGGGCCATCTGTGAGGGATGAGCCTTCAGAAATGCACAGAGCAGGCTTTCATACACTTCCCATCACAGTCAAGCAGAAAATTCTGAAAATTGTGTCAAAGAAGAGGGAGCTTCCCAAACTCTGGTCTTGAACTGTGGTTGAGTAGGGGAGGCAGGGTTGGGCAGTCATGGTCGTAGACGGGGCCCGATCGCTACATTGCTCTGGAACGCCAGAAAACATAGACGCCCCGAGGGGATTTGGTGGCATACGCAAGTCTCTGTCTTCTTGTTCTCTCCTCTTTTTTCCTCTTGAAATAAGCGTGGCTGTCATACAACGGCATCAGATCAGATGACTGTTGTTGAAGTAAACATCATACTCTCGCTTGAACTTTGCATTTATTTTTTTATGCTTTCATAGTGTTCTAAATTTGAGCATACGTTATGCGCTTTAAAACACAGTAAGTAATTTTGTATGTGTATACTTAATGTGCATGAATTTACATACATATATTAACATGTAGAAACATATGAACACATATAAAAATGTATGTTGCTTTATATTGAGTGGGCATGTGTCCTCACATCTTCAGTCTTACCTTAACAAAAATTGATGATTTGCAAAAGTCACTATGGACAGGAACAAAGGGGTGGTAAATGCTCAGATACAACACTGTACTTCATTAACACTTGTTTCTATTTTCTAGTAGGACACAGAAGTTATGATTAATCCTAAGACATATATCTTCAACTCAAGACACATTCCCACTACAATAAGTCATCTGTTGAATTCCAAAATGAGGCTGATGACACAGATGTCAAAGTATGCACACTGAGAGGGAAGTGATGTCACTGCTGCCTACTAAAACTGTATCTGTTCAAATCAAATTAGATCTACGGCGCCCTGGCACATTGAATTACCCAAAATACCCCCACCCGAAATACCACCAAAGACGCTGTGATTTGACATCTACAAGGATAAATGGAGTGCTAACAAAGTTTCTTACACAGAGTCATCCAAGTAGACTTCCTGTCTGTATGGAGCGGCAGACGGTTTGCTTCAGCAGTGTCTGGGTCTAAAC